>JAOUQT010000016.1:8665713-8676242 GCA_025769995.1 Xyliphius kryptos | reverse complement strand
ATATATACATACATACACACAAAAGCAAGTTTGGATGCTTTGTCCTCTCCTACTCTTGCCTGATCCACTCTAATGGTCAGATTCCTTTGGGAGCACACGTCACATCGAATGGTTCTGCTGGGAATATCCTATGTAGTTTAGTAGAGACTTGTATGCTCTAGTGTTCCAGATACTGTATGCTCTAGAAGAGACTTGTATGCTCTAGTGTTCTAGTGTCTGTATGCTCTAGTGTTCTAATGACTTGTATGCTCTAGAGACTTGCATGCTCTAGTGTTCTTGAGACTGTATACTTTTGTGCATACGTATTTATGATGACTTAAGTAATTCAAGAGAACTGAAGAAAACGCATTTAAAATGTACACCCTTTATATTTTAGTCAACTAAATTGACTGTAGATTTAATCAACTATACTCTTATGATAATTAGTTTATTAATCTAGACTAAAACAATTTAGATGACTAAATTATGCAAGTCACTCGCATTACGAGCTGGCACATGTTATACGTCGAATTCCTTTCCTGACACAACCCTCACTATTTCTGTCTTAGGACCTGACAATTTCACCTAGCATGTGCATGTCTTTGAACTGTGGGGGAAACCTGAGCATCCGGAGGTAACCCACACAAATATGGGGAGAACAAGCTAACTTTAAACCTAAATTTTCTAAGTAGCCCTATCCGAGGTTAAACCCAGATGCCACCGTGCTGCCCATTACATTACAACCAATAAAACCCATAAATCACACACACTGCACCATAAAAAAGTCTTTTACTCACTAATGATGTAATATGTCCATGAGGAACATCATCTGGATCCTCTTCCCTACAAATTATAAAGACAAAAACATTATAACTTTTATAACAACTTGATTTTAGAAATAAATTTAAAAAATAACCTAAAAGAATTTTACTTACATTTTTGCTAGAACATATCCAACAATCTTTCCATTTTCATCCTCCGCTATATAGGAAAGCTAAAGATGCAGAAAAAATACTTGGATCAGCCCCAAACACACACACAAGGTTTTATTTTTATATTATTAGGTTTACTGGAGACCTGTGGCCAGGACAATCCATGGTAGAAATAATATTTCATTTGGTAGTTTTCTGGAAGACACAGCAGGTTGCAGTGCTGCATGTTCATCAGATCATCAGGCTGTGGACATCAAACATTGTAAATAATTACACACGAACACACACGTGAGTTCTGATATAAAGGTAACAGTTATCGAACACCACATTATTACACTGTACTCTACATGTCTCCACGATATGAATAGATCTGAGAAAGGAACCCATTGTAACTACAACATTTCAAACCGGTACCAGCTCCAAGTTTTCACTGAGAAAACACGCTACAAACACCATGACTCACCCGTGCGTTGCGAATATTCATGTTTAAAAACTTTTGGTCTTTTACTTTATTAATATTGATTAATAAAATATGATCTACATCGGCACTTGCACATTCAAATCTATTGTTTACACCAAAATACTTCTAAAATCTCAGAATAAACCAGGCCCAACAACGGGGAAGGTTTTTTTTTCTTCTTCTTCTTCTTCTTCTTCTTCTTCTGGTTTCACTGACGGTTGGCGACCAACTAAAAGGTACTTTACCGCCACCGACTGGACTGGAGTGTGGAACAGGTAAACGTCGAAGAAATTATATTTAAAAAGCAATTATTTTCTCTGGGGAACCCCAGTTTCTTTTAGAAACCTGAGAATAAAGTGATATACATGGAGAGATGATATAACTAACAATCCAGGCAAGGTAAGATTATTGTGCTTAGTTGTTTCCAATGACTTAAAGAGCTGATTCCTTTTTTCCCCTCATACGTTTTTGCAGTGTGGCATTATAAGCTCCAGTGTTTCTAAGTGGCCACAGGAATCACAACATCCTGTTTGATGTCTGCCCATTACATGCAGTGACTCTTGTAATTATGGAGTCACCTCTTCCATTCCTTCCATTCCTATAAATATTTTCCTACATTTAGTTCAGTGCTTAAAAAAATATAATTGATCATAATATTAAACAATAGCAGGCTACACACAACATTGAGATATGCCATTCTAAATTGTATAAAAATAAGAGCATTCTGTATCGACCCTTACCTGTTGAATAAAATGTATAAACCCAGCTATATGCCTTTCCCCCTATTCCTAGTGAGTCTAATTAAATTAGCAAAGCAGCTCTCTCCAAAGCAGGTCATAAGCTCCCTCTATATAAAAAAAAGATACTTTAACCTCTCTATTAGTCTGTGCTTTCTGACTGTAAACACAATATTGAGTCCATTGTGTTATGACCCTTATGGAACCCACTCTGATATGAATACAAAAGACCTTTGCTTTATAAATAATAGGTTATCCTCTATGTGACTATAAGATCCATGATTTTACCTAGTTGTGATGTTAATGGTATTGGTCTCTAACTTACAGGGTCAGAAGAGTCTGAGAACGGGTACTATAATTTAATGTTTCTAGGCTGTTGGGAGTTGCCCAGATTCCCAAATTCTATTTAAGAATCCTTATACAATTTCCAGAGTACCAAGCGCCATATTTGCAAACATTTTATAGCATACATTGTCATTTCCTGCGTTGGTTTGTTTAGAAACATTAATTGCCTTCTGCAGCTCAAACATGGTAAAAGGCAAGTTCAAAGGGTCATCTGAACTCTTTCTTTCCTAGGACAGTTGGGTACTTTATTAAAACTTGATTCCTCCTTTACTTCAACCTCTTCAGTGAGATTTTCAGAGATATGCACTTACCTGAGTTATTAATGCTGTAACTTCTCCGTTACTTGATGCTGGTAATTCTTAATTCTTCCTAACGCCTCCCATTATTCTCACCATGTTACATATATCAGTCAACTTTATAGTCTTTCCTATGGTATTGCAGGTATTTTCCACCTGGATATCCTATCAGTCTTTTCCCTCCACTGTTCTGCTCCTAATCTTGTCAATATAGCATAATGTTCACTACCTATTGTGCTATTATTTACTACACTCCATGAGCCGATACTCGCTATTGAACTGGAAATGTTAAGTCTAGCACCGATTCTGTATTGTTGGTACTATTATAATGTGTGCTTTTACCAATATTAATGCAAACCAAACCCTTATGGTCAATAAATTGTTCTATTATTTGCCCATTAGTAACTGTATGACTACTTCCCCAAAGCGTATTCTGTTACTTGGAGTCTCCACACCAAACCACATCTTATTTGTTCCCAAAATGTCTTGTAAACTACCTTCATCTAAACGTCCACATGGATTATAGTAGTTTACTATATCTAAAGTGCCTCTTTTAGTCCACACCTTAATGCCAACTTATTTGTGTTCTTTTCTGACCAGAAGAGCATTATAGCCTATCCCATTTTGAATAAAAGTTGCAACCCCTCCCCCTCTACCATTTCTCCTATCTCATCTAACTGCTGTGTACCCATTAATTATTAAATCTAATTCTGGTTTTAACCATGTCTCTTGCACACAGATTATATTGGGTTTCTTTTTTAATCTCTCTATATATCTTTTGAATTCCTGACCATTTCCAATTAAGCTTCTAGCATTCCATTGTAATATTAACACCATAAAATTATTCATAACTAGATGCAGCTTGAGAAGACTGACTATCCGTACTTAGATTTTCTCTAACTGTTTCCCACAGTAATCATTTGATTCCTAGGTATTTTTGAGCTGATTTCACAATTATCTTAATTCTTTCAGTGTGACTCTGTGTCTGTGCTAAGCAGTTAATGATTTCTGCCATAAAGAGCACAGAACTTTACTACTCACATTTGGTTTAGGTACTAGTACGGCTATATGGACTTTCTTTACTGCTGTACCTTGGGTAACTTTGACTTTCTGAATTTCTTTGGCTCGCTTATTAAACTCAGAGCCCTGATAGGCTGCACTGTGCTCACCTCCACAATTACAACCTTATCACAAACATTATACCCATGATCTTCACCACATTTAGTACACCTCAACTTCACTCTGCATAAAGCTGCTATGTGACCAAGTCTTTGACATTTATAGCATCAGAGCGATATATAGGTTATATATAGATATATAGATATAGAGTTTTACCTCATTGCACATGTATCCAATATACACCTTATCTGGCAATTATTACTTATTAAATGTTATCATTACCGAAAGGCTGTCACCATTTCTCTTTGTCCTAAGTCGTTTAACTCCACTTACATTAACATTCTTGATACATTTATTCAACGCCTCTGTAAACACCTTAGCTGGGATTCCAGTAATTATACCTCTAATGATTTCGTTATTATTAGCTTTAGTACATTGCACAATTTTTCCATTAGACCTTCTTTACACTTCAGTGCTCTCTCATATTGTTCCACATTTTTACAAAAACCAGCAACTGGCCACTTCGCAATATCTTTGCACTTCTAACCTCTCCCATTTTCTTATTTAGGCCTTTCGTGAGATAAATTGGATTCCATTCTCTAAAAGTGGCACCCTCCTGCATCAGTTTAATAAACACCTTGTATTTTCCCTCTTCATGCCCTCTTATTGAGTCAGATCTAGAATCCCCACACTTAGACTTTTTACTCTTTTTCTTTTTATTATGATATAATTCCCAATCTTCATTCTGATGAGTCCTGATCCTATTGTATTGAAACTCAGATTTTCCTGCTTCACTTCCTGTGTCCTCACTTCTTCCTTCCATATCCTGACCAGTCCTCTTCTTCTGCTTCTGCTTTTACTTTTAATGGCAGGATGTACGCTAAAATGCGCAATTCTGACCTCCATAGTCATAAAATCGTTATCACATTATATTCTTGAATAAATGCCAGTGCAATAAAGTAATCTGACAGACAGACAGACAGACAGACAGACAGACAGATAGATGGATAGATAGACAGCAATGTTATGAGATAAAAATTGTAATATTAATGTCGTAATATTAATAGCAGCTGGGTTGTTAAATTTACTATTCACTGATTTTGAATTTGATTCTTTCAACACGTTCCAAAAGAGTTGGGACAGGGGCAAAGTAAAACTGGGAAAGTTGGTTCAGCCGAGGTTAAATGGATAGGGAAGAGGGCTAGTGACCAAGAGATTGCCGGTTTGATCCCCACTCTAAGCAAATCATAGCTGCAGTGGCATTCAGCAAAGCACCCAGCCCCCAACTGCACACTGGGGGCAGCACACTACTCCGGATTTATATATATATATATATATATATATATAACTAAATGACAAAACACAGAACTGAGATTAAACACAATAACCATACTAATAGACAGTAAAAAGATATATTAAAAGAAATAAAACATTTATAACAAGGAATCATCACGTTTATGGATTTTATAAAACATGTATTTTATAAAAATAAGAGTATACAAATAATAATAAAAATTCAGAGACTGCAAATATCAGATAGACAAAGAACAAGATGAACTACAGAATCATAGACGATACTCGAGTCGGAATGTAGTACTATGAGACACACATGGCTCCGTGGGATATAAAAGAGAATACATGGTTCTGTTTATCCATAAACTGCGACTGCTGCTTTGTTTACAGCTTCCAAGCTAAAAGGACAAGAATTTCATGCTATTTCCTGCTATTAAATTTGGTTCTGCCTCTTCTTCTTTCAGCCTCTCCCTTCATCAGGGGTCACTACAGTGAGTCAATCATCACTGAAGAACTCGCATCATTGATTTGACAAATGTTTTACACGGGATGCCCTTCCTTACGTGTAAAAATACACTGGCTTGTGCTCTCTATTGGCTGGTTTATATATTATATATATATATATATATATATATATATATATATTATACTGTACAAAAAATAAAGGGAACACTTAAACAACACAATGTAACTTCAAGTCAAGAGATAGAATGGAGCATTTCTTTTGCTACTGAGATGAGATCCTGAGACCAAATGTGAGCCATATGCTGTTGCAGTGGATCTTTTGATGCATGACAATGCTAGGCCTCATGTGGATGAAGTGTGTCAGCAGTTCCTGCATGATCAGTGCATTGATGCTATGGACTGGTCTGATCAGACTGCAATGAGATTTTCCACTTTTTAGTTTGATTCCAAATCCAGCTCTTCATGGAATAATAATATTGATTTACATTGATCATTTTTATATTATTTAATTCTAAACGTATTCCACTATGTGATGAATAAAGATTTTTAATTGGAATATTTCATTAATTCAGATCTAGGATGCGCTATTGTAATGTTCCCTTTATTATTTTGAGCTGTGTGTGTCTATATGTTTTCTATACCCTATACACTATATACATCTATTGGCCTCTTTATTAAGTGCACCTTGCCCGTAAAATGTTGGACCCCTTTTTTCCACAATTCTTTGTGGCATACTTTCAACAGAGATGGTATTCTACATTCCTAGATAGGTTATTTCAGGTACTGTTGCATTTTTATCATCATCTCGAACCACTCGAGATTCTCCTTTGACCTCTTACATCAACAATGCTTTTTTATCCACACAACTTCCCCTCAATGGATATTTTCTCTTATTTGGACCATTCTCAGTAAACAGTAGAGATGACAGTAGATCAACAGTTTCAGCATCGTCTGGTACCAGCAACTATGCCACATTCAAAGTCACCTAAATCAATTTCTTGTCCTCTAAGTTGCACTATATATATATATAGTACATACAACAGTATATCATATAACAGTGCATTTAGTTTTATGTCTTAAACATAATAAACAATTATGGATTAAAATAAAAATGATTGATTATCTTATGATCCTAAATATCAGTGTGAACAAAACCTTTCTCAATTGTCTGAAATAATCTCATTGTAAGCGCCTGTAGGAATGAAGTGCAATGTTTTTTTTGAGGATTTACCAGATATAGGTAGATACATACACAGCCCTTCAAATTCAAGCAATTGTTTCAGATGTGCTAAACTGACAGGGAGATATAAAATCACATACGAAATTAAATGGATTTAACTTATTTTATCCTGTCTAAATCCAAAAGTGCTTTTACAGCATCTCATGAGCTGTCACACAGTTTGAGGACTCTACAATGAATACACTGGTGCATTTAGATGCTATAATGATCTTTAAAAAATCCTTGGATATTTCACCCCACCCACCATTGTTCACCCCACCCGTCATTACCCACCCATCTTTGTAAAGTGTCTCTGGGTATTTTGAAAGGCGCTATATAAGTTGAATGTATTATTATTATTAATATCAAAAAGTTTCTGATTTCAAAAATGTTCAAACTGGAAATAATCCATGTGAGTGCTAGTGACAAATTCTTGCAAGCTGCAGCCTGATCTAGGAAAAAAGAAAGGCACTACTACACAAGTTACACACACTTCCTGCCACATCCGTCGCTTCATGTCTGTCCTCTGCCTTGCAATCCCGTCAGATCCTTTCTTATGATCTCATTAACTGAGGAAGAGAAACAGACGGAAGAGGGTCATTATGAATTTTAATAAAGTAACTGCATTAGTATGAGAACAAATGTATCAAGTCAATGCTCAAGAGGCCCAAGATAGTTATTATCACTGTGCAATCCAAGCCATCCTACTTTAAAATAAATAATTATTTTATGAAGCAAAAATATTTCCTAACAGTTGTATATTCTGAATACAAATGAGAATCTTTGCTAATGGACTTGTATATCTGCCTCAGTATTCCAATGATGCATTGTGACCCTGGCCAAGAGAAAATAACAGTTGAATGAATGAGTGAATAAATGTATGTATGAATATTTGCTAGCTTTATTGTTTGTAAACAGAGATGTTTAAGGGCATTGACACACGTTTTCCACAAGAGGGAGCACACTATTATACATTTTCATTGGCTTAGCTCACTCACTTGAGCTGCTTTTCCACTTGCTCCATTAAGCTGACAAACAGAGAGGCACACATGGAAACTTTTACAGCTTCTGCACGCTAAAAATAGCAGCAACGTGCATGAGGTGCTTTACAAAAAATCCTGTTCCGGACACAGGAGAGTCAGTAAGAAGAAATATTCTTCAAATGACTTAAAACTGTCATGCATGCACCAGGCGTGAAACATTTGGGAATTAACAAGATCTACAAAAGCATTCTGGAAAAGTACTGGGTAAGTGATAAAAAAGTGTTACATAAAAACACTTACTATCTTCTTTAACATTTCATTTCTAACCATTACAAATGATGTGTCCTCAAACCTTGACCTGTTGGGTCTTACAAAACCTACCTCTACGTATTTCACATTTGGATCAAGCCATTAACAGTTCTCCCTGTGTTTCTTCTTGTACCATTTATTATACTCCACCATTTATTAAATACTTCCACCATCATGATCATCGTAGTTCAGTCATGAGACTTCAGAGCAGCTATGGCCTAATGGATAGTATAGGGTAGGGAGATGGGGACCAAGGAATTCCCGCTTCAAGCCCCACTCTATGGAAGTCATGTCTGCAGTGCCGTTGAGCCTCAAAAGTGCGTCTTGATGGGGGGGCAGCACTTTGCCCCGTGTGTTCTAAGTGAAACCCCCGGAAGTGTTAAATGAAGAGAAAGAATTTCATTTATTAAATGTGTATGCTTGAGAAGGCTGGTTCAACTTTGTGCATGAAGTATGCGGAGGCTTTAAGACTTTTGCACAGTACTGTAAATAGCAGGCAAGCGTCGTGCCACTGTTCACCGCGTTATGACCAGGCGCACCTGCCACAGGATGCTAAAGTCTGTTAGGAATCACAGGCTTTAGGAATCACTTCCCTTTTCTTGTGGTATGAAAATAAACTTCAGTTGCCACTGACATTGTGAAACATGTAAATGACATTAATGTGGGACACACTGAAGTAGTGGTTTAATCACTGATAGTAAATATGAATATGATATACTACTAAAGCAAACGCCAGTGGACCAGTGTTTAGAACAGAAGGCAGAGCTGCTCTTGAATCATGCAAACATTACACACACATTGTGACTTTTACAACATGGCCAGTGTTGTAAGAGGTTCAGTGTTTATGAAGCGTCAGTGTTTATGAAGCTTACAAATCAAAGGTTTATGACACTTCCAAACAGCAGCATCTGTCGGCCAATCATGGAGATGAGTAGAACATTCATTGACAAACCGGTTGCCTTGGAGAACGAATGTACACTAACGGGTGTCCTATTATTTAGCCAATAGTGCTGTGGCCTCACAGCAAGAAGATCCCAGGTTTGACTCAGGAAATTTCTATGTGGAGTTTGCATGTTCTCCCAGTATTCGTGGGTGCTCCGGTTTTTTCCCACATTCCAAAGACATGTATGATAGGTTAATTTGTGTCTGTAAATTGGCTGTTAGTGTGTGTGTATATGCATCCTGTCTAAAGTTGTTCCTGTGGGCACCGGCTTCCCTGTGACCCTAGCAGGATTAGAAATTGAATGAATGATTATTCATTATTGACAGCAACACATATCAAAAAATTTGGGAAAAAGCCATGTTTACATCTGTGAGAAAGCCCCTTTTCTCTTTACAACGGTCTGTAAATGTCTGGGGACTAAGGAGACAAGTTGCTCAAGTTAAGGTATAGGAATGTTAACCCATTCTTGTCTAATGTAGGATTCTAGTTGCTCAAACTGTCTTATGTCTTTTTTGTCGTATCTTCTGTTTTATGATTCGCCAAATGTTTTCTATCTGGAATGCAAACTGGATTGGTATTGTCATGTTGGAAAATGCCAGGTCTTCCCTGAAAGGGACGTGGTCTGTATGGGAGAATATGTTGCTTTACAACCTGGATATACAGTACCTTTTAGCATTGACACATGCACTAATGCAACCCATATCATCAGAGATGCAGGCTTCTGAACTGAGCGCTGATAACAGCTTGGATTGTCCGTCTCCTCTTTAGTCAAAGTGACACCGCGTCCCTGATTTCCATAAAGAACTTCAAATTTTAATTCGTCTGACCACAGCCACAGTCTTTTTGAAATGCACCTTGGCCCAGAGAAGATATCTGCGCTTCTGGATCTTGTTTAGATACGGCTTCTTCTTTGAAGTATAGTTTTAGCTGGCAACGGAGGATGGCACGGTGAATTGTCCTCTGGGAATATCTCTGAGTCCATTTTGTGAATTCCAATACAGAAGCATGCCTGTATGTGATTCAGTGCCATCTAAGGGCCTGAAGATCATGGGCACCCAGTGTGGTTTTCTGCCCTTTGACCCTTACGCACAGAGATTCTTCCACATTTTCTGAATCTTTTGATGATGGTAGATGCATGGTAGATGATGTTCAAACTCAATTTTACACTGTTGAACTCCTTTCTGATATCGCTCCACTGTCTGCGCAGTATAAGGGGGATTGGTGATCCTCTTCCCATCTTTATTTCTGAGAGTCGCTGCCACTCCAAGATGCTCTTTTTATAATGACCTATTGCCAGTTGACCTAATGAGTTGTAATTGTTTGTACCTTAAATTTTCCAGCCTCTTATTGCCCTTTCCCAACTTTTTTGAGATGTGTTGCTGTCACAAAATTTAAAATAAGACAATATTTGGCATGAAATTTCAAAATGTATTACTTTTGACATTTGAT
>JAOUQT010000016.1:8586708-8608410 GCA_025769995.1 Xyliphius kryptos | reverse complement strand
CAATCAGGTGTGAGTGGGCAACCTATTTTATTTAAATACTAGAGATCTATCAAAGTCTGATCTTCACAACACATAATTGTGGAAGTGTATCGTGACACAAACAAAGGAGATATCTGAGAATTTCCGAAAAGGAGTTGTTGATGTTCATCAGGCTGGAAAAGGTCACAAAACCATCTCTAAAAAATTTGGACTTCACCAATCCACAGTGAGACAGTTTGTATGCAAATGAAAGAAAAACAAGACCATTGTTACCCTCCACAGGAGTGGTCGACCAACAAAGATCACTCTAAGAGCAAGGCGTGTAATGGTCAGCAAGGTTACAAAGGATTATAGGGCAACTTTTAAGCAACTTTATGTCTCTCTCACATTGATTAATGTTAATGTCCATAAGTCCACCATCAGGAGAACACTGAACAACAATGATGTGCATGGCAGTGTTACAAGTAGAAAGCCTTTCTCCAAAAGACATCTCTCTAAAAAGAACATTGCTGTTCGTCTGCAGTTTGATAAAGATTACATGGACAAGACAGATGTCTGTTAGAACATGGTGGTGGTAACATTATGGGTTGGGAATGTTTTTCTGCATCCCTGCCAGGATGACTTGTCATAATTGATGCAACAATAAATTCTGAATGATATCAGAAAATTCTAAAGGGAAATGTCAGGACAGCTGTCCATGAACTGAATCTGAAGAAAGTTGGGTCATATAGCAATGGGCCCTAAGTTTACTGCACAGGGGGTCACATACTTTTACCATTCACAAATATGTAATATTGATCATTTTCCTATAATGTTTCCGATAGTATAATATTTATATCTCATTTGATTAACTGGGTTCTCTTTATCTACTTTAGGTCTTTAGGTCATACTGTATTTATGCAAAAATATATACAATTCTAAAGGGTTCACAAATTTTCAGGCACGAATGTAACTGCTAAAATCCAACATTTTCAAGTACTTTACTTAAATTATTTCTATCTTTCAGCCAAACTACACACACTAATGGGACTGAGGGCTGATCATGACATCATCTCCTACACCTGATACACCTTCCTCATATCATGCAGCATCAACAGTTCTTGCTGGGGTCATCTTACAGAATTACACACACTCACAACTACAAACACCTTTAAAGACTGTCATCACCCAAATAAGGATGGGATTCCATTCCCTCTCATGGTTTCATTCCCTTTTCAGGCCTTAATCTTTAGGGATATAGTGAAAGTAATAAAAGTTAATGATTACTCCCTTTCTCTCATTTCTGTAAATTTGCTTTGCAACAATGTTCCATTGTAAAAGGAGCCATATAAATAAAAAAGAGGGAGGAGAGATGTGTCCAAAAATGCATCTATGTCTGATTATGTCCCCTCACATTGCCTTAAATTTAGGATACATTTTTTATTGTATAGCATTATTTCCAGGATCCTGGATTTTATTAATTTAATTATTGATCTGTTTCTGTTCTCAATTGTCTAGACAAAAACTTTTGATTTCTAGACAAAAACATTGATTTCTAACCACTCTTATAATATCTCTGCTTAGTAAGTAATCTTTTTCTTTTTCCTGACTAAATATTAATATTATTTAATACTTTTCTACTTTGTTCTAATATGACCTGATTAATTTTTATTATTATATTTATTTGTTATTTATATTATTTTTCTATAGACTTTACAATCTCTAGCAGCGTCCCAGACCACATTAGGCAATACCTCCCATTATCGCTGTACTCCAAATACCTAAACATTCCCTCCTTAATTTGATTTACATTACAAATGGAAAGTCCTTTGTGTTGGGGAAAAGATCTCTCTAAACAGCAAGCACAATATATCTCATAAATACAGTGATTTTCTTAACCAGGGATTGTGTGTAGGGTGATTTATTATTTGATGAATCAAATTTAGGTTATAGATGTACCCATTGTGTTTCTGACAAAATAATAGCAAACATCATTTCACTTCTGGGGGCATATACACTATATCTGCAAAAGTATTTGCCCACCCATCCAAATTATCGAACATGTTTAAACCCTGTTTGAACCTGTATGAGACCTGTTTGAAACTTGTCTGAAACCTGTTTGAAACCTATTTGAACCTGTCTCAAATCTGTTAGGAAAGAATTAGAAAGGAGATTGAGAGCCAGGCCTTCTCGTCCAACATCAGTTGAACTTACAAATGTGCATCTAAAAGAATGGTCAAAAATGAACATAAACTCACTCCTAAACCTTCTGGACAGCCTTCCCAGAATAATTAAAGCTGTTATAGCTGCAAAGGGTGTACCTACGTCATATTGAACCCTATGAATTAGTTCATATATGAGTCTAGGCAGGTAAGCAAATACTTTTGGAAATATAGTGTATTAATATTGAGTCATGAGGTACCATTTAGTATATTTCCCCTTATTAGGTAAAAACAATTCCTCTTTATTGACATCTTGTCCCAAAAGATATGAAGTAAAATATACTGTATTAAATCACATTCTACTTCACATTTTATGCTCACTGTCACATTGATGTCTTTTTTCTCAAAACCTGTCAGGACATGTCTAAAACCTCTTTGAACCTGCCTGAAACCTGTTGGAACCTGTGTGAAACCTGTCTGAACCCTGTTTGAAACCTGTTTAACCATGTTCGAAACCTGTCTGAAACCTGCCTGAAACCTGTGTGAACCTGTTTAAACTCCCTTTCTGAACCTGTCACAAACCTATTGGAAAATATCTAAAACCTGTTCAAACCCGTCTAAAACCCTTTTGAACCTGTCACAAACCTGTTGGAACCTGTTTATACCTGTCTAAAGCCTTCATGTAGTGTTTAAACACTACATGTTTGAACACTGTTTGAACGTGCATAAAACATGTTTAACTTGTGTCTAAAACCTGTCTAAAACCTGCCTAAAACATGTTTGAAACTATCTGAAACCTGTTTGAAACTGTCTAAAACCTGTTTGAAACCTGCCTGGAACCTATCTGAAACCTATTTAAAATCTGTCTGAAACCTGTTTAAAAATACCTGAAACATGTTTGAAACCTGCCTGAAACCTGTTTGAACATACCTGAAACCTGTTTCAAACCTGACTGAAACCTATTTAAAACCTGCCTGAAATCAAATTGAAACCTCTCTCAAACCTGCCTGAAACCTGTTTGAACCCTTTTTGAACAACAATGAAACCTGTTGAAACCTGTGTAAAACCTGTCTGAAACAAGTTGGAACCTGTTTTAACCCTGTTTTAACCCTGTCTGAAACCAAACACTGTTTGAACCTGCATAAAACATGTTTGTCTAAAACCTGTCTGAAACCTGTATGAACCTGCCTGAAATCCATTTGAACCTGTCACAAACCTGTTGGAACCTGTCTGGAATCTGTTTAAACATGTCTAAAACCTGCCTAAAACCTATTTGAAACCTGTTTGAACCTGTCTGAAACCTTTTTAAAAATACCTGAAACCTGTTTGAAACCTGCCTGAAACCTGTTCAAAACCCGCCTGAAACCTGTCTGAAACCTATTTGAAATCTGTCTGAAACCTTTTTAAAAATACCTGAAACCTGTTTGAAACCTGCCTGAAACCTGTTTGAAACATACCTGAAACCTGTTTAAACCTATCTAAAGCCTGCATGAAACCTGTTTGAATGCTGTTTGAACACTGTCTGAACCTGTTGGAACCTCCCTGAAACATGTTAAACACCTGGCTAAAACATGTCTAAAACCCATCTGAAACCCGTACGAACCCGTCTCAAACCTGCCTGAAACCTGTTTGAACCTGTATGATTCCTTTTTGAATCCCACAAACCTGTTGGAACCTGCCTGGAATCTGTTTAAACCTGTCTAATACCTGCCTGAAACCTGTCTGAACCCTGTTTGAACATGTCTGGAACATATCTGAAACCTGTTTGAAACTGTCTGAAACCTGTTTGAAACTGTCTGAAACCGGGTTGAAACTGTCTAAAACCTCTTTGACACCTGCCTGAAACCTGTTTGAACATACCTGAAACATGTTTGAAACCTAAATGAAACCTATTTGAAAGCTGCCTAAAACCTGTCTGAAACCTGTTTTAACATGCCTGAAACCTGTTTGAAACCTGCCTGAAACTGTCAGAAACCTATTTGAACCTGTCTAAAACCTCTTTGACACCTGTCAAAACCTGTTTAAACATGCCTACAACCTGTTTGAAACCTGTCTGAACATGCCTGAAATCTATTTGAAACCTGTTTGCACCCTGTTTGTACATGTATGAAACCTGTTGTAAACTGTGTGAAACCTGTCTGAAACCCACTGGAACTTTTTTAAACACTGTTTGAACCTGTATGAGATCTGTTTAATACCTGCCTGGAACCTGTTTGAACCCTTTTTGAACCTGTCACAAACCTGTTGGGACCTGTCTGAAACCTCTTTGAACCTGTCTCAAACCGGCCTGAAACCTGTTTTAACCTTTCTGAAACCTGTTTGAACCCTGTTTGAACAAGTATAAAAACCTGTTGGAACCTGTGTGCCTAAAACCTGTCTGAAACCTGTTTGAACATGCCTATAATCTGTTTGAAACCTGCCTGAAACCTATTTTTACCCTGTTTGTACATGTATGAAACATGTTGCAACGCGTGTGAAACCTGTTGTAACCTGTTTAAACCCTGTTTGAACCTGTATGAGACCTGTTTTAAACTTGTCTGAAACCTATTTAAACCTGTCTTAAACCTGTTGGGACCTGTCTGAAACCCATTTAAACACATCTAAAACCTGCTTGAAACCTGTTTGAAAATGTCTGAAACCTATTTGACACCTGTCTGAAACCTGTTTAAGCATGTCTGAAACCTGTCTCAAATCTGCCTTAAACCTGTATGAACCTGTCTAAAAGCTGTTGGAAACTGTAGGAAATTAAAATGTAAAAAAAATTCATATGGTCTAAAATAAAAAAAATCAATCTAATAAAAAACTGCATTATTTAATTTGCACTTCCCTACTTTCTCTGATTTACACATTATAGTGCCGTCGCCTCACAAGAGGACTGTGAGGAAATTTCTGTGTGGAATTTGCATGTTCTCCCCGTGTTTTTGCATGTTTTTCCTTCAGGTAATCCGGTTTTCCCCACAATGCCAAGATACGCATGCTAAGTGAATTGGCAATGCTAAATTGCCTAACCCTAAGGCCAAAGGGGTAAGGGGTTGGATCTGCCAGATTATAATGATAGCAGGGAAAAGCCGAAATATGAAAAAAGATGTAAAAAGCAAAGAGAGGAAATGTATGGAAAAAAGTTTGCTAAGAGGAGCACTAATGCATAACAAGGAGAAAATAATGTGACACTCCATAACCATAATACATTTACAACATTTACAATACATTGACAAAACTTGCGTTCGGCCAGCGATTAAATGTAATTAGTGCATCTTAATAAAGCCCTATTGATTAACGTTGTGACCTATAATGAGTGTGACCTCTGACCTGTGTGGCCTTGCTTTTGGCATCATGTAGCTTCTGCTCCCATTGATTCCTTTCCTGACTGAAACATTCAAAAAGTTCCAGCTTCTCCTGACTCTATTTCTTTTTACTTATATTTAGCTGTTTAATCAGATCCATCAACGCAGCATACAGGTCAGCAAACAGATGGAAAAAAATCCCTTCTTTTTTCCAGCTGATAGACAAATAAATACTGAATACTTTTGTGTGCTAATTTGGAACAGTAGCCATTTGTGAGCAGAAGAAGAAAACAAGTTATATACTATCTAATAAACTAAAAAAGTATGATAATAATCAGTCTTTTTGTGGTTTATAAAGCTGAGCATCAAATCTGTTCTTATCAAGTTGTACTTGATCTTGTTTCTTATGCTGTTTAAGACCCAGGAATTCTGCAAATTTTACAAAGCTCCAAACCAACCTGCCAACTCCTTTGTATCTACACTCTGTGCTTTTAAATCAACTCAATTGAACATACAGGTAAACTTTGAAGTTCCACAGATACAGAATGTATGTATCTGTATACGCAATTCACCCACTTTTACTCAGTAGTCGGTACTCCTACACGATTACCACAGGGCAGATTCTGTTGTGGTGGATTATTGTTAATCACTGAGAACCAACCAGTAATATCTATCCAACAGCACCCTGTGGGCACATATAAAAAAATACTATTCAACTTGCATATAAGTTGATATATGTTTGCTCTCCAATAACTGATCCAACTCTATACAGCCGTTCAAATCTTAGTGTAAAATCAGCTGTTCCTTGTTAGGCATAAGCAGTGGGTTTTCCCAACAGCTTATACTTCTTGAGATGCGTTCACAAGTAGATAAGTTTATACCACGTGGTACAACTGGCAGGGAACAAAAACCGTTGTCCGCAGAGATAGAAGGTCTGCTGTGACTGTGCCAGATGCAATGACGACAGAAAATACATTTCCTCGCCAGTGTTGCAGTTCTTTGCAGGTTATTCAGAAGGATAATACTATAGCATGTAGTTTGCTGCTCAAATGTACAAGTAATTGATTTAAGTGACTTTAAATAACATGTCATGGTTGTTGATACCAGACAGCGCTGGTCTGAGTCTTTCAGAAACTATTGATCTGCTGGGATTTTTACAAAACCAGAAAAAAAGAATAGTCAGAAAAAGAGAAAATGTAGAATAGCATCAATGTTGAAAATACGATATGAAGAATTAAGGTAAAATTACGTTCTGAAGGCAAAAAGGGGTCCAACATTTTACCAGCAAAATGTAGTGGCCGGTGAGTGTTATTCATTCATTTTCTATACCCCCTTAATCCAAATTTTTAGTGTCACAGGGAAGCTGTGATGTACACTATATTTCCAAAAGTATTCGCTCACCTGTCTTGACTCGCAGATGAGCTAATCCATAGGGTTCAGTATGACGTTGGTCCACCCTTTGCAGCTAGAACAGCTAGATACATTTGGAAATATAGTGTATATACTGTGGTGTCAGCCAATCTTGGTGCTAGTTCTCCTACTTAGAAAGATGAGAGAGGTGTGTAATTTTCATCATAGGTTATACTTCATCTATGAGACAAAATTATAAAAAAAAAAGTCCAGAAAATACCATTGCAGGATTTTTAAATAATTTATTTGTAAATCATGGCGAAAAATAAGTATTTGGTCACCCATCCTCCAGCCCTAAACCCCATAGAAAATCTCTGGGGGGAGCTGAAATTCTGTGTTGCCCAGCGACAGCCCCAAAACATCACTGCTCTAGAGGAGAGCTGCATGGAGTAATGCGCCAAAATACCAACTACAGTGTGTGCAATCCTGTTAAAAACTTACAGAAAACGTTTGACCTCTCTCATTGTCAACAAAGTTTAACTATTGTTATTGACCAAATTATTTTCACCATAATTTACAAATACAATACACATCCTACAATGTGATTTCCTGTATTATTTATCTGGTTTTCTCTCAGTGTAACCTATGTTAAAAAATACAGACCTCTCTCTTCTTTATAAGCAGGAAAACTAGCACAATCAGTAGCTGACTAAATACTGGACCCACTGTATATATATATATATATACAGTATATATACAGTATATATATATATATATATATATATATACAGTACCAGTTAAAAGTTTATTTTATATTTTTCCTACACTGTAAATTCATACTGAATTTATCCAGACTATGAAGGAACACAATAAGGAATCATACAGTAAACTTAAAAGTGCTGAACAAAAGAACATTAGTTTTAGGTTTGTTTTAGATTTGAGATGCTACAAAGTAGGCAACTTTGATTACAGCTGTACACATCATTGGCATTCTCTCAATCAGTACTCACAGGTCCCTGAAGATCATCTGTGATTTCCCTGGAGCTGATCTTTGGGTGCCTCTTTACCATTATTTTTATTTTATTTACGCAGATGGTAGAATTTCTTTTCCTATCATGTGTTTTTTTTGCCATTTTAGGCCACCAAGTACAAAACTTACTGCCCTCCTTTTTTAACTAAGGGCCATAAATTTCAGAAGGAATGACCTCACTATTTGAACTCCACACTGCTATTAATTTAAACATGCCCCTCTATTAAATTAGTAAATTACACCCAAATAGCAGTGTGCATGTGATGACTGTTGATTTTTTTTGAGCAGCCACAGGCTTGCGGTTAAGGAACATATAAGAATAATGACAGATTTCTTTCACTTTCCTGTTAATCTGTATGTAAAAGCAATTTAACGTAAAGTTTAAAGGGAAGCTTTTACTTAAATCAAATTATCTTCCATGGTGAGGTGTATTCTAGGCTGACCAGGATGACTAGAATGCTCAGTCTGTCCGTTTATCCCATTTATCCCTCAAAGCACTAATGAGTACAAAACATATTAATGCTCTACTAGATCAGACATCGCCCAGGATTAAAAGGTTAAGCGATATCCAATGTGAGGGACAGGGTGAGTATCAAGAAGTTTATTACTGGCTTATCATCATACTCATTATCACATATGGACTACATCCTGATCAACAAGCAGTGCAAGCAGTCAATCAATAATGCACACACTTGCCTTATTCATTCTGATCACAATCTTGTGATACCTACAATGAAGATGAGGTTCAAAATAAAACAAGTTCAAGCAGCAATATCAAGTGGAGGTTGACAGCAGATCTAAAGCATTAAAGGAACAATATCATGATGAAGAGACAATGTATAAATAATGCAGCAAACACAATAACTGGATTTCCAATGAAACCACTGGATCATAAAGGGAGTGGATAAAGGAGAAACATAAAGCAAAAAACAAAGTCTTCCAGTGATTACAGAAATTGTCAAAGTGAAGTACAAGCCAGCAGAGTTGGATTCATTGTGCTCTGAGATGGACGAAAATGTACTGAAAGGAAACAGCAGACCAAACCATTCCAGCCTCGTACTGTAGCCATCAAGGACAAAGATGGCAAAAAATTTGTTGAACCAAAGGTGGTGTCAAATGTGAAAAGACTACCGTGAGTCAGGTTTACAGGAGAGATGACACCGAACCAACAACCCAAGGTCTGCTACTACAAGACCATCACACTGGTCTCACATGATAGCAAGATCTTGTTTTGAGTCATATTGAAGCGGACCAAAACTGAAGGAGAGATTGCCCAAGAACAGACACAAGGGATCAAAACACAAACATCTGCATCATCCGGGAGAAAGCAAATTAACCAGGCATTGTATTTTTGTTTAATCGATTTCACAAAGCCTTTCAACATGGTACAGCATGGACAACTGTGAATTTTTTTTGTTTCTTTAGTGTTTGCTTCATCTTCGGCATCTTATCCACATATTTATGCAAATGTTCTCCAGGTTAATAGGTGTCTCTAAAATTGTCCAATAGTGTGTGTATGTTTGTGACTGTGTGTGTGCCCCTATTAGGCATTAGCGCCCAATCTAGGGTTGCTCCTGCCCTCGAGCCCGAGGTAGCGTGGGTTGGCACTTTGGATTCCCTGAGACCCTGAACAAGGATTAAGTGGGCACATGTTCATTCTGAAAGCATTTCTTTATGTTAATGATTATCTGCATGTTAATTAATTCAGAAATGACCCTCCCCATAACGTGTCTCACTCAAAACACCACTTTTTCACTAGTGGGTGACCACTGCATCTTTTAGGGTTTTTTGACAGATTGCAAACCAACTTTCAACAACAAAGGTGAATTACCAACACCTGCCTACAGTTGGTTTGGATGAAAGATGGCTCGATTGGTCATCCGTGGTATCCTTGGTATTTGCACTGAATATTTTACACTGATTTTAGGAATTTTCTATGAATTTCTTAACAATAAATTATAAGTTATTAAAAGTTATTCAAATTTAAATAGTTCAGAGGCGGAAAAAAACAAATACAAAATTTGAATATGAAAAAATATATACTGTAGATAAACAATACAGATACATTCGTAAATTCAACATAATTTCAACAATAAAGCAAAAAATTAATTGATATTAAAACATTGTCAATAACATGGGGTTCTTACCTTCTGGTGAAGTGTAATCGTATTGACCAAATTTCCTACAGGGCAAGGCTCTGCTGACTGAGACATTAATTCCACAGAGGACAGTGTATCCACAGGCTTATACTCAATGGACTCTCCTAGGGCCTCTATCTGCTGACTGAGGGCCTGCAGTTGAGCCTGCAGAGACTTAAGCCTACAGTGTAGCGCTTCAGCTAGTGACAGAGTAGTGCTTTGTATCTGTTTTTTCTCCAGAAGCCCAGCTTCCCTAGGTTCTCGGTCTGTGAATTTATGTAAGATTGTGTCAGATGAAACATCTAGAGGACAAGTGGAATCAGCAGAAATTAGGAATTGGATTGCTGAGGCAATCAGCTGAGCCTGATCACGAATGACGAAGAGTTCTTTGATGCTAATGCGCTGATCATAAAGGGATTGGTTAGATCCTGTCACCTTCTCATGCTTATCATGTGAGTACTGTCTCTCTTCACCATCCCCTGGGCCATCATTATATTCTGGGCTTGGTTTAGTGGAATCCCCTTCCTCTGTGTCCAGCTCCTCTGAACGTTGAATGTCGGCATATTCGGAAGTGCCATCACAGCACTGGAGGTTGGACAGCAAAATGCGGTTCTCATACTCTAACTTTTCTACCATACAGCTCAGGTCACTAATTTGAAGCTTGGCTGCCAAGAGCTCTTCTTGGGACACCTCATTCAAACCCCCTTCTTTATAAACTTCCACTCCAGGAGTAATTTTGGCAGGTGATGAGGGTGCAACATCAGAATCAGGAGGAAGCTCAGATTTGTAATGATTAAGTTCATTCCTCAGGAGCTTGTTTTGTTCCTCCATTTCAATCAGTGACCTTCTCAACAGCTCCGCTTCTTCTTCTACAAACTGCAAGTGCCGCTGCAGTTCCATAGCACCGTCGGCAGAATTTGAAATTAGCAGCTGTCCAATTCCTTTCACAATACCTCCGGGGGACTCCTGAATCTTTACGTCATCCATTTCAGCCCGGAGCCCCCGATTCTCAACCTCTAGCTCTACTATTCGTCGACTCAGCAAGTTAGCTTCCTCCTCAACCAGCTTCAGGTGATTTCTGACCTCAGCTTCACGTGTGTGGGGTGACTCAGCCACTTCATCACTGGTCAGTGTAGCGTCAACATCACCGTAGAGTGAACGGTATTTGGTCAGTTCCTTCTTCATCACCTCATTGTCTTTGACCATCTTAGTGAGTTTCTTGCACATAAGTGCTGATTCTTCCTTAGCAAAATGAAGCTGGCATTTTAGATCAGAACTATCCTCTTGAGGCTGACAACACATAAATATTAGATTTGTTAGTAATCCGATGTATAATATATGCAAGATTTGTCCAAGTTAAATCTAAATAAATATGTTTCTCTGTAATTAGAAAAGTTCATTAGCTAGTCCTTAACTAGTCTAAAATCCACTTGGTACTTTTGGAAATTGTAAAGTTAGAAATTATCTTATGGAAAGGTATAAACAATTATTAATTCATATTTCTAGGGGGTAAAGTGCAAAACTTTAGATATCTTTATCTATACGTTAGTGCTTATAGACTAGTGTGACATGGCAGTCTAGTGGGCAGTTCTGTATCCTCAAAACATGAAGGCTGTTGTGCATGTCTGTATTTACTATATTTAATAATACACTATACTAAATGTTTTTGTTAATGTACAATATACCAGTAGTGATACCTTCTTATCGGGTTTGTTGTTGGGCCTTGTACTTCGCTTTTTTAGAGACGTCTGAGAACAAAAAACAGAGAAATTAATTACAAACTGAAGAATGCTTGTCTGCCTATGACACATGAGTATCCATAGAGCTACAGTAAACAAAACAGAAGCAGAAAATGTGATTTAAGGTATAAAACTGTACTGTGTTGAAACAAAATACCTGATATGTGGCACATATTTTAAGTATTAAAAAGGAGTGGGAAACACAGGCAGAAGCAAGTATTCAGTTCACTGTAAGAGTGCCGCCTGAAATTAATATACTTAACCCTATTTGTTTAGTAAAGGTGAAAACACGGCTTCTTGCATGCATCTTAAGATTATTTATAAAAAATCGATAAGTTCATTTGGACTGACCAGGGCCCTTTTTGTGTGGGGTTTGCATGCCCCCCGGGCCTGCATGGGTTTTATGAAATAATGAATACACATGCATGTGAGAGATAATGTAAATAAGGTAAATTTCACATGATCCTTATAACCTAGAAACATTATATTTATAATAACTATAATAAGGTGAATAAATGGAAGATAGCACAGACATACTTTTAAATATTACTAGGCAATAAATGTGAATAACCAGGTAAATCTTTACCCGTTTTAAAACGTTCTCATTCAGCACTATCATCAACTTATTACAATTTATTTATATAACATGCCTGTGTAGAGAATCTAATAAATTTTTTCCTATGAATAATTGAAATAATATAACTCCAATCCATCCCTGCCTCAAAAACAAAGATGGCAAGAACATTGTTGAACAAGGCAAAAGAATTTAAAAGGTGGAAAAGCTGTGAGGTATTGTACGGTAGTGAAGAGTTAAAACATACAGATTGATGTTCAAGAGAAACCACCACTACTAAAGGAAGAGCTCAAGTATCCCATGATGGAATTAGCTACAAGAAAGGCACCTAGCAAGGAAGATCAAGGTAAAAGGCAGTAATGTGGAGCAAGAGGACATTTTTGGGATTTGGGCACATCATATCGTGCAAGCGTAATCATGAAGTGTAAAGTACCGAAACATTAAAGGAAGTGTAATGATGAGACTTGTGGAGGAACTCTAAAGACATTGAATGCCGAGAAATGCCGAGACATATATTATTAGGAAACCCAAACAAAGACTTAGTATTAAACGCTCACATCAAAGAAAGCCAACTTAAAAAATTCAGTGAACCTACAAGTGTAGAGCTTCAATACACCAAGCTTTTTTAGCCTAAGGTTTGGCTAAAACGTGTAAAAAATAATACTGGGAAAACTACGGGTGTGTCTAAAGATTTAAACAAGCAGCTGACCGTAGTGAAAACAAAGCATGCATTACAATAAACAGACAGGTTTCAAATACATCTGGAATGTTTGAAACATGATACACGTTTTTGTCTTGTTATGATGTTGACCTCTTAAGTAAATACAGCTGATCTATTGTACGTGACACAATGGACTGGACTGTTACTTTTGCTGTTGCCTCACTGCAAGAAGGACCAGGCTTCGATTCCGGGGTGGGGCAATTTAGCTTCTCCAATTCACCTAGCATGCATGCTTTTGGACTGAGTCGGAAACCAGAGAACCCAGAAGAAAACCCACGCATATGCGGGAAGAACGTCCAAACGGTGATAGGGCCCACGTCCTACTTGTCATCGTGCCACCCAAAATTAGAATCTTATAATTTTCTTAAAATGTACAATACATCCATAAAATATTCCCCCTCAATCTACACTTTGTTCCCCACAACTAGAAAGTATTTAGACCCTTTGTATATACCTCAGGAACACACACTTCTGTAGATCATCTGTGCGAAGTTTCTACAACGGAACTTTCCCAAGGTTACACTGTACTCTTTGTACTCTTCATGGCATAATTTTGCTCTGATACACATAATTAGCCGTGAGACCGACAATAGACAAGAGTGTGTCTTTCCAAATCATGTCAAATCAACTTAGTTTACCTCCAATGACGGTGTAAAACATTTCAAAGATGAACACAAGAAATCGGAGACCCCAGAGCTAAATGTTTGGTGTAACAAAGGCTATGAATACTTATTTCAGTGCAAAGTTCATTTCTCATTATTTAAGAGTTTGCCACTGAGACGCAGTGAAAAACTGGGACACCCTGAGACGCTAAGGGTGGAGGAGGGATTTTCGGGGGTGTTAAAGTAAACTTTCATTTCGATTGTAGAAAATTAATATGTATATATTCTTTGTTTCTTTTCTGGTTAATAATAACTCTACAAACCCAACACTTACATTACTTGTGTAGATATGAACACATTTTCTTTGCAAATGACATGTTCTTGATTTAATCAGTTAGCTGTGCACTTAGCACAATGCTAACAGTGGTATATAAGCTACCATTGCAGTTGACTAACACATAATGTAATTTATTAATGGAAGGTATGGTTCTCTGTTAATGATCTTTTTTAACAGAAAAATAACTTTAGCAGTAGATTATTACATGCCAACACTGTGCCACAAATTGGACGTTTTTCGAATTAATAGCTGTAAAATGGGAGCACGCGTTGTAACAAGTCCCAAATGTCACATTTTTAGTCAAAGAGCTCATCATTATATCTGATTAAACATTACGTTAAATCTTAAGGAGTCTGCAACAGTCACGTGTAAGTGCATACATCACAGAAAAATTACAGTCTTTTGTGTGTCTACCATTAAAGATGATTAAAGTTGTACCCCTTTCAGGACATTTACATTGGGACAGCGCATCACTGGTTAAACACATACATCACTATATTGATGTCTAGAACAAAAGTACATCATGAATTCAAGTACGAAGAATGTAAAATAAATACTTACACATATATATATTACAAAATACATTTATGACATAATACATATATTACACACCAAATATTATTTAAGGTCTGTGTAAAAGATCAGCTCTGATGAAGTGAAAACCCAGGAAATGCTAGTTAAAGCTCTGTTTAGCCTGATTTCCTTCATTATATCTCTACGGTATGCGACTGTTTCTAAACATGCCCTCATAAATATCACTAAATACTGTAAATGCTGCTTCTGTAAAAATCTCAAATTGTATATCAAGTTTTTCATTTTTTATAGCGGTTAGTTATAATAGCTTATCACATGTCTTACCTCTCTGCTCTTCTCCAGCTCTGCCTGCAAAACCTGCTTGGCCACCTCCAAGTCCTGAAGACTCACTTGGAGCTCCTCGTTCTCCTGCTCCAGGTGACTCCGCTTCTTTTCTACTGCGTCCAGCTCCTTGTGCAAGTGGATAGATACGTCTTTGGCCACCTGGAACGAAGAGTGTATGTGAGGAAAATGTTTATTAAAAGTGTGGGTAAAATACAGCCTTATAACCAACATTCCTGCTCCAACACACACTTTTAACTTTAAATGGAAACACTATATTCTACAGGACAGGAAATTACAACAGGACTGGGGGTTAAACAAATGTTATAATACAAATTATATTTATTTCCCTGTATAAAATGAATGAGAAGTTACTAGTTGCAGAAACTACAGCGTAAATGTGTTGAGAACCAGAAATACAGCTTTGTCAGATATAGAATATTATTAAAATATTATTAAAAAACAATTACACATTGTTAATACCCAATTCTTTTTTACCTACCAGGTGTTTCTCTTGTTTTTCCTGTAATTTACACCATTGTTGTTCAGTGTTCTCCTGATGGTGGATTCATGAACATTAGCCAATGTGAGAGAGACATTCAGTTGCTTAGAAATTACCCAGGGGTCTTTTGTGGCATCGCCGTCTATTTTACGCTTTGCTTTTGAAAGATATTTGTCAGGCACCAAAATCTGTCTGACTGTGGATTTTTGGAGAGATGTTTTTTTTTTACTTTTACAGTCTAATGATCATAAACAACTTTTTTTCTGGGGTTTTCAGAAATCTCATTTGTATGTGCCATGATACACTTTCACAATCATGTTTTGTGAAGATCAGACTTTAATAGATCTCTGTTATTTAAATAAAACAGGGTGCCCACTCATACCTTCAGTCAAAGTTTCAACAAAAAGGCAAGAGTTCAGTGTACATTTGTGAGTCTGAGGACATTATGGATTCTCCTTTCTCTCCTAACAATCCCGTCTTTAAATAAAGGCTAATGAGAACCTAGGTATCCACAATGACCCTCTGTGAACACATCACTCTTGAATTTATGTAAAAGTTTAGAAGTTACCCTGGGGTCCTTTGTGACCTCACCATCTAATTCATGCCTTGCACATGGAATGATCTTTGTTGGAAAACCACACCTGCAGAGGGTAACAATGGCCTTCAATTGCCTCTATTTGTACACAATCTGTCTGACTGTGGATTGGTAGAGTCTTTCTATCTGCCTACTGTCACTTGTGTATCTATTCTTTGCTATAAAAATTACAGACTGCTGTTGAACCACAAAGAAATCAAGGAAGAAGCTACATATGTTAGATATCTTTGTGGACAGTCAAATCCAGTTCTGATTGTAAACAACTTATTATACATTCCCCTATTGGTGTTAGAATAACCTCTACTCTTTTATAAAGACTTTCCACTAGAGCATGGCTTTTTTTACCCTCAGGGAGATTAGTGTGGACACCCTCAGGTTCTTCAGTTTAGACCTTTCAAAACCATGCATTTATGGAAAAGATGAGCTTTCCTTCCTTCTTTCGTTCATTTTCTTAAACTTAATCTACATGGGGTTGTGGGCCATTAGGTTCCCACCGGGCAACTCTGGCCACGAGGACAGGAACAAGCATAGACAGGGCGCCAAATCCATCGTAGGGCACAGACATACCTATTTACACTAAGGGCCACTGCAGAGATACCAATTAAACTAGCATGCATGTCTTTGGAAAGCGGAGAAACTAAGCACCTGGAGAAAACCTGGGCAAACATAAAAACTCCACCCAGAAATTTCCCAAGTCGCATCACCTGGGATCAAACCCAGGTCCTTCTTGCTGTGAGGCAACAGCACTACCACTGTGCCAACGTGCGGCCTCCTTGTTAATTATTATTACATGAAATAAACTTATTCGGCCATTCTATGTGACTGATGGTCATGGTTGCATTTATTAAATGACGTTCATAGTGTACCATAATATTTCATAGTCTCAGAGAGATAAATTTTATATATAGACCACTTTATAATTTAAAGTCCCCATTTCCTTTGGCATTTAAGTGAAAATGAGAGTGGGGTTTATCCAAATTGGGAAAAGGAGCTCTGCCACCTCCATATATTCAAAATATAGATAATTATATTATAATACTGGGCGGCATGGTGGTGTAGCAGTTTGCGTGGTTACCTCATTGCGCAAAGGTGCTCCCAGGTTCGATTCCTGTGTGTTGAGATTCTTTTACACTTTGAGTTTATTAGTGGGTTTCCTCCTGTAGACCAAAAACAGGTGGTATAGCTAATTTATTTGGCTAAATTGCCCTTATAACTGACACAAGATTGGGAAAATTGTTCAGCTTATCCCTATCCCACAGTGCACAACTGTTCAGCCGACCATTGCCAAGGGATGATGGTATATGAAATGACATGAATGTAATACTGTAATATTTTATGTTTAGAACCTACTGAACATGCATAAATGGTGCCAGTAGGGCTTCACACAGCCTTAGTCATTAGGGAGGCTATTTTGTAGTCACTGTAAATATAACATAGAACTGGTGATACCGGGCATGCATTAATGGTGCCAATGGGGCTTCTTAGTCAGGGAGACCATTTTGTAGTCACAGTTGTGGATTTTTTGTGGATCAGAAGTTTCATTTTTAATATTTTATTGATCCCTGTAGGGAAATTGTTCTCTGCATTTAACCCATCCAGGTGTTAACACCCAGAGCAGTGTTCTGCCCCATTGAGGCACATTGGGAGCAGGGTGGGTGTGCTAGGGCTTCACAGTCGAGAGGTTTCGTGGGCCTAATTCAGCAAAACACTGATAAGAGGTGGTGACTACCTGATCTGAGCAATGCAGCTGCTGAGTATCCAGTAAATTGCTATATTATTGGGGATAAGTAAGTTGGTGGATGGTGTTGAATGACTTAAGTTAGATAAGTATCGGATGATGTGGTAGCTGGTAGCAGAATATCATGAGTCCTATGCAATGCCTTATTTGATTGGCATAGGGTACATTACATCTGATCGTGTGTATTGTTACAATAACTGCACGTTGACTAATCCAACACTCACACAGTTTGCTGCGCCGTCACGCTTCTCTGTTCATTACCAATATGAGTTGTGTCAGATGTTTGGCCCAAGTCCAAGTATGATGTGTGAATACAGTACATGAGCTATTATGTGTGCAGCCTCATTGTCTCAGTAATTTGGAAACACAAGAGGAAGGGGAGTGGTAGTTTTACTTTTCCTGATGTAGATTGCTACTAGTTGTTTGGTCTTGTTTTTATGACTGATTTTGTTTAGAATGATCTTAGTTGTGCAATTAGATTATTACTGTCAAACTCCAGGTTAAATGGTGACTTCATATTTTTAGCATGTAACATCCTGGAAAAGCGGAGAATGTTGTTAGCCTTGGATTAAACTTCAGCACAGACTCCAAATTCTGGAGTCAGTTTTGAATACTGTTTAACTGACTCATGTAATATGCTGGAATTTCTTTGTGGCATCAGCTCCTGTAGGTCTTCTTGTAATGTGACCAATAAAGACGTATCATAAGCTGTTCATCTTTAACCCTCCAATAAATCCTTCTAGCATGTTCCTCATCACTTGTTCCCCTAGGATGTTGAACAGCCTTGGTGAGAGTTTCAGTTGACATCCTTGTCAGACAACATTTCTCACATTGAACCAAACTGCCATTGTCTTGACTGCTGTTGCAAACCGTCGAGAGTAGAGATTTCTCAGCAACTGGACAAGTTGTGAAAATGATCCGGAGGTCTGTGATCTAATCCCTCATGCCTCTTTTTGGGCAATCTCTCTTTTAAGCTTTAACTGCATCCACTTTAAGATTACTCAAAATAGAATCTGGCTATAATTTGAGATCAATGCAATGGTCCTTCATTAGCTTAACTGAAGCAAGGCCAGCTTATCTAACTTACCTTTACAATTATATCTGGATAAAGCAAATAATGTGCTCTGCATATTAAAACACAAGCAACAATGTAATTAAATTACGGGAAAAATTGACATTCTTAATCATCCACAGATGACAAATGACATAATTGCCTTTATAAAAGAAAAACTGGCTAAAAATGCTACATTTGTCTGCAGTTAACATTAGAGTGCTAACACCATTCTTTAAATAAAATCTACACTTTTCAAGCCTGTAGCTCGGCTAAGAAATACTGTATGTCCAAAATGTAGCATTATCATCAATATCTTGTGCCACAAACATCCTGCTAACTTAAAGCAGTTACAGACACAGTGTAGACAGTGATTTTCTGAAACAGCAAGAACTAAACTAGGACATAGAAGCACATACAATGTGCCCACTGTTCTCTCCTGCTAACACATTGTTTACTCTTTAATCTGTTTACCACACCCATTCTGGCATATCCCAACCAATGGCAAATGCTTATTGATTTTCAAAGCATGATTTAAATCAGGAGTATGGGTATTCCCTTGTGACTTAAAACATTTGGAGTTAAATGTCAGTCACGCTGAATTCTGGATAGAGATCCGCTTGTTGTTAGTGTTACCAAGAACACACTGGCTGTTTAAAATGAGACTCAGGAAGAAGCAGGACATGACTTACACACATTATATAATCAGTAAGGTTTCTGTTGCTGATATGCTTCTGAAGAGAGGACTTATTCTTCTGTTCTTCTACTACATTGCCAAATATTTTGAGAATGGCTCAAATTTTGGTTTTCACAAAGTCTGCGGCCTCAGTTTTTTAGATAGTTATATGGAATAATAAAGTACAATTACGAGCATTCCATATGTTTAACTATTTACTGACAAATTAATCCAGTTTTAGTAAACACTTAATATTTACAAGCTTGACCCTTCTTCTGAAATTTACCATGGCATGCTGTGTATCAGCTTCTGGGCAAATATTAAATGATGGCAACCCATTCTTGCCTAATCAGTGATTGCAGTTGATCAGGTTTAGTTTTTGTTTGTCCACACTCTTGTTTGGGAATTGATCACAGGTTTACAATGAGATTGAAATCTAGGGCGTTTGATGGTCCTGGACCTAAAATTGTAATGTTTTTTTTCACAGTGCCACTTGGTAATGACTTTTGGCTTGTGACATGGTTTGCAATTATGGTAAAAAGTCTTTAATCTCCAAATTGTACATGGATTGTTAAGAGAGGTTGCTCTTAGAAGATGTTTTGATACAATTTCTTATTCATGGAAATTTTCTTAAGCTATAAATCAATCCTTTACTTTAGACCATTGCAAAAAGGAATTTTTAGAAATGCTGGCTAACTGAAAAGTATGAACCTGAAACCTATCAGCAATTACAGCACTCAGTACTTAGCTGTTCTGCATTGTTGGGTCTAGCATATGGCATGTTAAGGTTAGGTGAGTTTGCTGGACAATTAAGAACAGGGATACCATGGTCGTACGATGAGCGTTAGAAGTGTTTAAAGACAGAGCGTTAAAAGTGTCCAAAGACTGGACTGTTACTGAAGTTCTCTGATGAAAGTAAATTTTGCATTTCCTTTGAAAATCAATAATCCATGTCACTTGAGGACTAGTTAAAAGTCTCCACAGTCAGTGACGGTTTACGGAGCCATGTTATCTGCTGGTCTTGGTCCACTGTGTTTTCTGAGGTCTGGATGTTCACGATGCACACACAGACGAGTCAGAGCTACAATAGAGGCGTAAGTAGCATTGGCCATTCGCACGGCAAATTCAAAGTAACTCAAAGTAATTCAAAGTTTCCATCGTAACTGGAAATACAGATATTATTTTATGCTTTTCAAAATCAAAAGAAATGTATATGTGAAATGCACATTATGTCTGGGAACAAAGTATTTATCCATGTCAGTTACAAGCAAATCAAAACGCACCTCACAAAGTCTCATCCTTTCACAGTGCTCATGCCTAGAAGCCCTGGCCCTGTTTTTTTTTTATTGAAAGGCATTATTTTTTCAGTTGTATACTTATTTTATAGCCAGTTGCAGCCTGATAGTGCACAAAAAATGTCAAAAGTTTATTGCTCATCTACATAAATATATTGCAATTGATAGGTGTTTGTCAGATATTCAGTTAATTTTTATTTATATGTTTATTTGTGGATGTAGCTATATGTGCCAATAGACAGTAGTCCCTCCCGCTACTCAGCCCGAATGACCAATATGTGGTGCTATAGCAAAGGTACATGCGTTTTGGCCCCTAACTCGTACCACCAAAGACTTAAAGCTAAAATTAAAACGTTTTCTGATCCATATGATTTTTACTTTAAAATAGGTAAATAGAAAGACTAATCTCCGCCCACACTCCGTCCTTCACAGTCCCCTATATTTAAAGTCTGAACCTGAACTAGCTGAAGGGTTCATGGTCATAGATTGTTTTGGTAAACTGGGATGATTGGATGCTATTGCCTGGCCACTCTCATGAGATCGTTCAGGATTGTGGCTGGTTACTTTATGTCCCAGGGCTCCCTCATGTTTGTGTCACCTTCTGGTTCCACCCTGTAGTTATGCTGCCATAGCGTTAGTCTACCAGAGTTTCTGCTTGCTCTCTGCACAACTTGTGTTTGAATTATCTATTATATAGTTGATCATGTCTAACTCTCCTAATTCTTTTTTTCCTTTTTTTCTTTTCTCCCTTTTCTCTTTTCTATCCTCTCTCTTTCTTCTCCACCTAATACAGCGGAAGAACTCTGAGCCTGCCAGATTCCCTCCGACCATTATATATTGTTATACTATTATTTTTGTTATATTAATGTTATATATGATAATATAAAATATAAACATAATATATACAGGGGTTAGACAATGAAACTGAAACACCTGGTTTTAGACCACAATAATTTATCAGTATGGTGTGGGGCCTCCTTTTGCTGCCAATACAGCGTCAATTCGTCTTGGGAATGATACATAAAAGTCTTGCACAGTGGTCAGAGGGATTTTAAGCCATTCTTTTTGCAGGATAGTGGCCAGGTCACTACGTGA
>JAOUQT010000016.1:8553271-8568185 GCA_025769995.1 Xyliphius kryptos | reverse complement strand
GATGGGCATGGGGAACCCCCCTGCGACCCTCATAAAGGAATAAGCGGAAGATAATGAATGAATGAATGAATGAATGAGCTTTATTTATTTAGCTTTTCCCAACTCCTCAGTAAGAAAAGTAGCTGTTGACTGGCCTAAAAGGCGGCCGTAGAATAAAAGAATAACGTTGGAGAAAACAAATACCAAAAATATATCAAAACTACAAATAAACTTTATTTTCTAGGTTTTCTAACTAATGTTCACAGAGTATAATGGGATGTTCACAACTTTGGAATGTTGAGAGCGGTGGTTGTCATGGCGATAAAACAAAAAAGGTCACTTAGAACGTCAGATCCATTATGTTCAGATGAAGCTCATGTTGATTATACAGAAGTCTGCTGCAAATTGTAAGAAGATCGTTTAGGATTTCACAAGGAAGTTCCGGTAAGCAAAATGTAGACTTTTTTTTACTATAATAATGGTTTAGTATCTCAAAATAATGAATTGGTATCGATTTGGTATCTCAAAATAATGATTTAATATAATCAAAATATCGACTTAGTATCTCAAAATAATGTCATAGCAATTTACTTAATATTGACAAATAAACTTGCTGGACTTTAGTATTATTAATTTTACTAAATACATAAACTCCAAAGCTATCACTCATTCAAAAAACAATTGCGTTTTAACTTTCATTCCGCTAATGGCCGATAGATGGTAGTAACACACAAAATGAACGGCAAACGGCCAAAACAAAAAAGAAGCAGCAGCCAATCCGGAACTAACCGGAACTGCTGTCGCTAAAGATCCAAAAGGCTTCATCAGAGGCTCGAAAACTACAGGACTTATTACGTTAAAACAATACGAAGGTTGGAATTATTAAATACGTTTGTAAAATATTATAACTAGTATTAATAACAGTAATAATATGTCCTTAAACCACATATCTGCGAGCGGGTTTATTTTTGTTGCATGTTCGCTGTTGTGCGGTTCGGCATTAAAGAGCCTTTATGTTTATTATATATTATTTAAGCAATAATAATGTCTGCTACTGACTGACATCCTGCTAAAGCTAAGCATGTAGAGCTGTGAGTGTGTTGGAGAAGGTGTGTCAGGTTTTTCCTCTTTAAAAGAGAAGCGTTTCTGTTAAAAATGCTGAGTAACCGTAGTGGCTAATTAGCTTGTAGCTCGTGTCTGCTTCAGAAATGTGAAGTTTGTTCCGTCACGCAGGTTCAGGATTTACATGTTCTAACTGCGCGCAACTATGGCTTTATCTGTAGGTGAAGGTGACTTGATCGTCTTTCAACAACAGTTAAAGAGTTTTTTGAGGTTTTAATTTTGCTGAGCTTTTTTGTGTACAGTTGATCCACATTCTTATTTTCGTTCCACACAACTAGAGAAGTAGATTCTGTTGCTCTTTTTAATCCTACAACGAAAATGTATAGTAAGGTTTATGCTTTGAATCTTTTGACGTTTGTATGTCTGTTAATTGCCACCTCTTATTTTCGCAAAGACCCAATTCTGTAACCCAATAAGGGCAGGTTATATGCACAATCATTACTACCATGTTAGTTATTTTAATTTTTATGTATTTTGTTTTTGGTTATTTTGTCTTTATCTAATATTTAGATCCAGTAAAATCCAGCAAACACTTTTTCTCCACACCACTGTAATGCTATTAAACAGGGGTGTGGAAATTTATTTGTTCATGAAGTATTCAGGGCAGTATTGTAATTAATTAGTTTTCAACTATTAAATGATCTTATTTTCCAGATTTGATTAATGGGTTTAAGTCATTTTTCTATAATGAAATAAAGTCAGTGTTTAATTTCAGCCTGTAAGGTTTTGTAGTTGTAGTCTTTTATAGCACTGATATAGCAAGATGATTACTTTTGCTATGTTGACAAACAAGCCCTTTGAAGATTTGATCTCAATGACAAATGCTGTCCAACCAAACAACTTTTAATTAATAAAATAATTGACAGATTAATTAAAAAAAAAGCTACATTTAGACTTTTTAATGCTATGGGTTTCCACCTTAGCGGTGATAAATCTTGAAGCATACTACTTAAAAATGTTGACATTATATAGTTATAAATAGAAAAAAAGTCTTTTTGCAAAAGGCACATCAAATGGGTTTCCCTACTTCTGTCAACCAGTTTTTCACATGGTTTCTTTGCTAAATTATTACTCCAGATTTAGATCAGTGTCAATGCTAATATAACTTTAATATGGTATTGTCCCACCATTTGTTTGTTTATTGTTTAACCAAGTATTGCTTGTTGTCTGATTTTTTTTTTTAGGATATCAGGATGTCATCAGGTGCACTTTTTCCCAGCCTGGTCTCAGGTTCTCGGAGCTCAACCAGTAAATATCTGGTGGAGTTTCGAGCTGGTAAAATGACCCTGAAAGGCAGCACAGTGACTCCGGACAAGCGCAAAGGCACTGTATACATTCAACAAACAGATGACTCCCTCATCCATTTCTGCTGGAAGGATAGAACTACTGGAAATGTGGATGATGTCAGTATTTTTTATACCACATAGAATTAACTACTTATTAAATGTATGTAATGTTCATTTATAAATTTAAGTTGCCATTAAGAAAGTTATTTTCTTAACACTACATGCCACATTGAAACATACTCTTTCAAAATTTCAAATTTATTGGCTATTTTGATATGTATTCTCTGTGGTTGTACAATTACAATTTCTTTGCATGCATAGTTTTCTTGTACTTAAATAGTTGGGGCCCACAACAGTTACAATTATTTGCTAGTGTATCATTCTCAGCACTCTAGTAACACAGAAATAGCAATGGCTGTGTGCATGTGTGTTGAACCGGTATGAGTAAATTACACACAATGCTGCTCCTTAGGTTTATATGCTGTGTTTGCTCACTGTACGCTTCATGAGGCGTTTGTAATTAAATCACTTGTAGTAAGTAGGCGTGTAACGGTACATTGTATTTAACACGAACCTTTCGGTACAGACCACACTGCTCTGTCGCTGTACAATGGTCTGGAACGTGCGAAGGCCATAAAACACAAGACGGAACTAATTTTAAAACACCCAAACAGAGTTGCTTCTTAGCTGTAAACAGCTCTAAGCATGCCGTGCTGAGTGTAGCTCAGTTTAGAGGCAGAGCGTGGACTGTGAGTGGAAACGATACACTGAAAATAAATACAACGATTAATTAAAGTCAACCGTATGGATGAAATTTGGGTCCTCTGTGATATACAGCATCATTGGATCATGGACAGTAGTCAGTGCAGCAGTTGTGGGGAAAGCTTTTGTAAACATTTTAAATGTGTTAACGCATATTCGGCAGTTATTCGAGTCATCCACATTGATAACCAGAACTAACAATCTCTGCTCCCTAGTAGGTAAATTAGACATTACTGAAGCAATGAGCATCCATGTACAGTTATTATTCTTCACATATCGCAGGGGTTACGTTTTAGAGACTTATACAGATTATTTACACTGTGTGCAGAAATATTTGGCAAATGAGTATTTTGATCACATCATCCTTTTTATATGTATTGTCCTCCTCCAAACTGTATAAGCTTGAAATCCAACTACCAACTAAGTAAATCAGGCGATGCTCATCTCTGTAATGAGAAGGGATGTGGTATAATGACATCAACACACTATATAAGGTGTGCTTAATTATTAAGCAACTTCCTTTTCTTTGCCAAAATGAGTTAGTAGAGAGTTTTGACGGACTTCAAAATGTAAAAAAAAATATTTGGTTATCACGCTTCAAAAGTTTGGCAGTTTTAAGACTGATGCATCCCTCTGCAATCTCACAATCAAGTCTTTCATGGCAAATAGCCAACAGGGTCACAAGAAGTGTGTTTGCGGGAAAAAAAGGTGCAAAATAACTGCCCATGAATTGAGGAAGATCAAGCGTGAAGCTGCCAAGATGCCATTTGCCATCAGTTTTGCCATATTTCAGAGCTGCAGCATTCCTGGAGTATCAAAAAGCACAAGGTGTGCTTTACTCAGGGACATGGCAAAGGTAAGGAAGGCTGAAAAACAACTACCTTTGAACAAAAAATATAAGCTAAAACGTCAAGACTGGACACAGAAATTTCTAAAGATTTTTTTAAGGTTTTATTGACTGATGAAATGGGAGTGATTCTTGATGGATGGGTGGGCCCAAGGCTGGATCAGTAAAGGGCAAGGAACTCCACTCCAACTCAAAATGCCAGCAAGGTGGACTGGCATGGGCTGGTATCGTCAAAGATAAGCTTTGTGGGATCTTTTTGGGTTGAGGATGAAGTGAAGCTGAACTCCCAGACCTACTGCCAGTTTTGAAAGACACCTTCCAGCAGTGGTACAGGAAGAAGTCAGTATCGTTCAAGAAAAACAGGATTTTCATGCAGAACAATGCTCCATCACATGCATCACAAAACTCCACAGCGTGGCTGGCCAGTAAAGGTCTAATAAAGAAAAAATAATGACATGGTCCCCTTGTTCACCTGAACCCCATAGAGAACCTGTGGTCCCTCATAAAATGCAACATCTACAGGGAGGGAAAACATTACACTTCTCTGAACAGTGTCTGGGAGGCTGTGGTGGCTCTTGCAAGTAATGTTGATCATAAACAGATCAAGCACCTGAAAGAATCCATGAACGGAAGGCTTTTGAGCATCATCGTAAAGAAAGGTGGCTAAATTGGTTACTGATTTGTTTTTGGTTTAGTTTTTGAATGTCAGAAATGATTATTTCTAAATGTTTTGTTATACTGGTTTACCTGGTAAAAATAAAGTGTGATTGGTATATATTTAGTTGTTATTAAGCTGTTGGATAATTCTGTACAGCAATAGTTACCTGCACAAACAGATATCCTCCTAAGATAGCTACATCTTAAAAAAAAAACATCTTTTGGGTTAATTACAACTTGCCTAATAATTCTGCACACTGTATATGTTTAATGCTTCATAAACCCTTCTAGCACTCATAGACATTTCATATGCCATGCTTCTTATTTTAAAGTCTTAAACCTATGGACAATTAGTAACATATACAGTGTATCACAATTATACCCCTCTCATTTTTTCCTGATATTCAAGTATATCTTTTCATGGGACAACACGGGAAAAAAATACACTTTGTCAGTCTGTGCAGCTTATATAACAGTGTAGATTTATTGTTTCCTTAAAATAACTCAATATATGGCCATTCATGTCTAAACCACCTGTAACAAAACTAGTACAGCTCTCACACCCTCTCATACTGTTCACTGAAAGTTCCAACATGCCACCTCATGGCAAAGAGCTCTCGTGAGGATCTTGGCCAACACCCTGAAACTAAACTGAGTTGCAGCACAGTGGCCAAGATCATCCAGCATTTCAAAAGAGCAGGGTCCACTGAGAACTGGCCTCTCGTTCATCCAAAGAAGCTGGGTGCACATGCTCAGCGTTACATCCAAATCCTGTCTTTCAAAGATAGGCACAGTTGTGCTGTTAGCATTTCTGCAGAGATTGAAGAGGTGGGAAGTCAGCCTGTCAGTGCTCAGACTATACGCCGCCCACAACATCAAATTAGTCTGCATGGCTGTCACCCCAGTAGGAAACCTATTCTTAATACTGTACACAAGAAAGCCCGCAAACAGTTTGCTGAAGACATGTCAGCAAAGGACATAGGATTACTGGAACCATGTCCTGTGGTCTGATTAAAAGTAGATCTAATTGTTTGGTTAAGATGGACTCGAGCATGTGTGGTCGCAATCAGGTGAGGAGTACAAAGATAAATGTGTCATGCCTTCATTTAAGCACGGTGGTGGAAATGGTCTGGATCTGCATGAGTGTATTTTATTGAGTTACATTATATTGAGGGACACATGAACTCCCAATATGTACTGTGAAATACTGAAGCAGAGCATGTTCTCCCTCTCTCTGGAAACTGGGTCACAGGGCAGTGTTCCAGTGTGATGATGACCCCAAACACCTCTAAGACAAACACTGCTTTATTAAAGAGGGTAAAGGTGATGCACTGGCCAATCATGTCTCCAGACCTAAACCCAATAGGACATCTTTGGGGCATCCTTAGGCGGAAGGTTGAGGAGTACAAAGTCTTGAATATCCACCAGCTCTGTGATGTCATTATGAAGGAGTAGAGAAGCTTTCCAGTGGCAACCTGTGATGCTTTGGTAAACTCCATGCCCAGAAGAGTTAAAGCAGTTTTGAAAAATAGTTGTGGCCACACAAAACATTAACACTTCAGGAACTAAGGGGCGTACTCACTTTTGTTGCCGGTGGTTTAGACATTAATAACTGTATATTGAGTTATTTTGAGGGAAGAATAAATTTACACTTATGTAAGCTGCACACAAACTACTTTTCATTGTGTTGAATTGTCATTTTTTGACATTAAAAAAATGTTCCATTAAAAGATGTACTTCAAGTATTTGCAGAAATGTGAGGGGTGTACTCATTTTTGTGATGCACTGTAGTTCTATATACCGAACCGTGAGGTCCATACCACGGTGTGAACCGAACCATGAATTTTGTTTGCCATTACACCCCTACTTTTTATTGGTTACAGACTTAAATTGTTTTATCTGATCATATTAAGTATAAAATGCTTTTTTCCACCCCCTAGGATCTAATTATTTTCCCTGATGACTGTGAGTTTAAGCGGGTGTCACAGTGCACTACTGGTCGTGTATATGTCCTTAAATTTAAAGCTGGATCTAAAAGACTTTTCTTCTGGATGCAGGTCAGTATTATTTAATTTAAAACTTTTTCTCGGGTTCATCAGTTTGTGGTTTATATTCGTTGGGTTGTTAGACTATCAATCTAATGATTAGGGGATCAAATACAGTTATCTTAACTTACTTGTGGCCTCTTGAGCAAGGCCTTCAATACACAGTGCTCTAGGGGGGATGACCCTGTACACTAACCCAATTGCCAAATTGGAAATCTTGTAGGTCACTTTGGATAAAGGTGTCTAAAAATGTTTGCTTGCGTTTTTTAAAAATCTTAGACCTTGATTTTCAAATTTAGGGCTAAAGCATGTCGTAATTAAAAAAGTTTTTGCTCAATCCAATAGCTAAGCTTTTTAAATTTGCTTAGAAATGTCAGTGGACACATGAGGCAGTTTAATTAACAAAACAAGCAGTTGCATTTTTTACCTTAACATTCTCAACATCACTGAGATGGATTCCAACATTAATTTTATGATTTACAAAAATAGGTAATTGATGGGAGAACCATGTTTCTGTACTCATAGTAACATAAAAAAAGAGCGTGATAGTAACAACATACATTCTCTAATAATAAGTTTGTCAAGGCTACACATATACAGAAGGTATTTTTGTGCATTCATTCCAAATCAGGTTCTGTAGGCTTTCAAATTCCTTTCTTTTGGATCACCTATAGTATAATACACTATCGTTTTTATTTTTTACTCTTGGTTGTTGTGGTATCACTGAATATAAAATGGGAGATTGCAAAGAAAGCAGTAAGGTCACGTACGTAAACACATAAAAACCCAGTAGCTCAAACTATTTAAAACATGATGACAGGGTGCTTTCTTCAGTTAGGAATAAACCATAAATTAAAGCGATAGTGATATATTTGCTTACTTTTGTTTACACAGCAATTTGTCCACCACATTTAACCCATTTGTGGAGTGGAACACACACACACACACTGTGTTCCAAATTATTATGCGAATAATATTTTTCTCAGATTTTCCAAAATCACCTATATGAATTGTAGTCGTTGTAATTTTCCAGTCATCAACTATTGGAGTGATTGAAGTGCTGTTTGAGAAACTCCACATACATTTTGGAGTTTCTTAAAAAGCACTTCCTGCCATGGTTCAAGAAGAAGAACCGTGAATTCCGCAGCAAGTTCATTTTCATACATGATAATGTACCGTCTCCTGCTACAAAGAACACATCTGCATCTCTGGCTGCTATGGGCATAAAAAGCAGACCAACTCCCCTGACCTCAACCCCTTTGATGACCTCTGGAGCATCATTTAAAGGAGTGTTTATGATGGCGGGAGGCAGTTCACATCTAAGCAACAGCTCTGGGAGGGTATTCTGTCCTCATGCAAAACTATTGAAGCAGATACCATCTGAAACCTGACTAATTCAATGGACGAGAGAGTTCAGAAGCTCCTTTCGAACAAGGGGTCCTATGTGCAAATGTAACATCACCTAGAATAAGTTTTGACTTGAAAACTGTTTGCTTTCAGTTTGTAATAACCTGCTAATTCTTATAATCTCACAAATGAAAAAAAAAATTTTTTTCTTTATAAAAATGAAAAGGTTTAAAACTCTGCTGTGTATAATAATTTGAAACATGCATTGTGAGTGTTTTAATTTTTAAAAAATATACTGTTATCACTGGCAGTTTGTTCAAAAACCTTTTAATTGTACTCTTAATAGACGATGACTGGAAAATTACAATAACGGCAATTCATATAGATAATTCTACAAAAAATCTGAAAAAATATTATTTGCATAACATTTTGTATACACACACTGGTGACGTGAGCACGAAACGGTGCCATTGGGATTAGGTGCCTTGCTTAACTGCACTTCAGCGATAGAACTTGGTAGGACCGGTATTCAAACCGGGGACCTTAAGGCTACAAGACTGGTTAACCACAAACCTTTGACTGCCCAATTAATATCTTGTTTTAATGGTCTAGGATGACTGGCTCAATGTGAGACAACTACAAAGATGACACCAACAATGTAGAAACTGTGTAACCACAACAAAGCAAAAACACTCGTGTGACTATTACATAACTTTATAATACTAATATTAGTCTGTGTATTACACAAAAATATTTCAACAAACTTGGTTAATAGATGTACTAATATTAATATTATAAAGTTATGTAATAGTCACACGAGTGTTTTTGCTTTGTTGTTGTTATACAGTTTCTACATTGTTGGTGTCACCATTTCACTATGCGTTATGCCTAACAGCTCTTTTCCGTGATTTATACAGAATAATGCACAACCTCGAGTGCCTTATTGCTTATTACAAAACTGGTAGTTACATTTCTTATATTTGATCGGCTGAGGCACTTGTCTAGCCATGACATTATTCACAATAATTCACAATAATCCACACCTATAATGTACACCCTCATGTACCTTATTGCTTTAATGTAATTAATTTTTTTTAGGAGCCCAAAACTGATAAAGACGATGAATACTGTCATAAAGTAAACGAGTACCTGAACAACCCACCAATTCCTGGGAGCAGTGGCAGTGGAGGCCATGAACTCTCTGCTTTGGGAGGTGAGTCAGCAGTCACATTTTTATTATTACATAATAAATTTGCATTTGCATTATATTAAATTTGTATTATTAACACTGTTATATGATTGGATGAAAAAGGTAAGACGTCGTTGTATTGGTCTGTATTGTGCCATTTTAACTAGTTTTGATTTTGTCTAGGAGAAGGTGGTCTGCAAAGTCTTCTAGGTAATATGAGCCATAACCAACTCATGCAACTGATTGGCCCAACAGGACTGGGTGGGCTTGGTGAGTGAAAGTATTTGCTTCTTTTAATAGCAAATTAAATGCTTTTTCACACTCTCTTTCTAATCAATTAGTAAATTGGCTATAGAATTACCTAACTAAGCATGGATATGTGTACCACGTACCGCGCATACAACAAGGCTCATACATTTTATAATGAAGGATAATGGTAAACTGCACTGTGGGACTTGAGGGAAATTTACTTTTAGGTATATACTTTTATATACCTATATGTCATTGTTAAGATTTTATACAAATCATATAACTCCACGATTCATACAGTAGTGTGATAAAGTGTTTTTCATTTCCTGTTTTTTGCATGTTTGTCACACGTTTCGGAACACCAAACCAATGTAAACTCTTTTTCACACCACTGTATATGTTCATATATATTTAATATAACTAATAATGAAACTGTTCTTTTAACTTGGTGCAAACAGTAAAAGGTGAAAAAGTAGCATAAATTCACGCTTTCAGCTCTGGGGTCAGTCCAGGACATGACACATCGACTGGGCTTTTCAGATCATTACTTATTTGAGCTACAGATTTAGAAGACACAGTATTGTATATTATTGGAGCCATATATTATTAAGTAAGCTGGATGCAGTAAAGATCTTTTACTGAACCACAAAAGCTCTGTAATCATTTTCATGTTAAACCAATTCCTTATAATGGGTTCGAATGAGATAAATTAAAAAATAATTAATTTTTGGAATACAGATTTATAATTAGAGTAGTAGAGAATACTAAAGAAAAGTAATAAATAAGTGAAGTTTGATTTTTCTAGTCAACCGTTTCAAATACTTTAAGCCATATTAAGCCGGTTTCACGTTTCAATAGATCTCACCTCCATCCAACACTTTTGAAATAAATTAAAGCAGAGTTTGTTAGCCAAGCTGTTTCATCCAGTATCAGTGGTTGACTCCAAAAATGTTCTTCGGATAGTTATTTCCTGTGTTTTTTAATTTGCAGGTGGCCTTGGAGCACTTGCTGGTCCAGGTTTGGCTAGTCTGCTGGGTGGTGGTGGTCCAACTAGCAGCAGTTCAACATCCAGGTTCTTACTTTGTGTTAACAGTTGAAATTTGTAATGACATAAACATTCACAAAATATGGTGTAAATATGCTTTTAATTTCCACAGCTCCCGCAGCCAGTCAGCAGCTGCTACACCCTCCTCTGGATCTGCTGCTCGTTTGAGCTCCACTCAGGCTCCCACCACACCTGTGACCCCTGCTGTGACTTCTGCAGATTCACCCACCCTAAGCCCATCAACTCCAGCCTCCCAAACTCCTGCTCTTGCTGCAGGAGTGGGAAGCCCAACACAGCCAATCCAGCTGAGCGACCTCCAAAACATTCTAGCCACCATGAACGTACCCACTATGTCTTCAGAGGGTCAGGGAGGTAAGATGGAAGAAGGTTTTGTTAAATATTATAACATTAAACAATATTGTTATTTACTTTGTGTTAGATTATATTTAAAATTCCGAACGTTTGTTCAAATGATTGAACAATCTATGATTTTTATTCATTTTAACTGTGAAACATAGAATATCAAAAAGAAAATTTAGAAAATTATTTTATTTAAATTATTTAATTTCCATTTCATTAAGGGAAATGAGTATTTGATCCCCTAAAAACCATGACTATTGTTGGCTCCCACGGACCACTGACGCACCCTAATCTCAGAGAAGTCATTACCTGTATTAGACATCAGTCCCAAATTACGTGTCTCATGTATAACAGCCAATAGACTCAAGCTAACATCTTTACCATTGGCAAGACTAAAGAGCTGTCTAAAGATGTCGGGGACAAAATTGTTGACCTACCCAAGCCTGGATTGGGCAACAAAGCCATTAAGTAAGAAGCTGGATGAGAAGGTAACAAATGTTGGTGCAATTATTCGGAAGTGGAAGAAGAATCAAGCTAAGCCTGGTTACAGATCACCTTTCACACTGCTTCTGGTGCAAACTTTCAAGCTGTTTAGCTTTGATTTGAACAATTGTGACTATCCATCTTCCTTTTGGTTACAAAGGCAGAGGGCAAAATTGACGCTCCACTGACCGGTCGTCTTATTTGAATGTCAGGATGGCATCAAGTGACCTACAAAAGGAATGGCAAATGGCAGCTGGGTTGAAGTGCACGACTCCTAGAGGCAGGGCTCAGTCATATAGTTTATAGAATAAAAGAATAATGTTCATTTTACTCAGACGTGTAATGTATATAAAGAGTAATATCAGAGAAACTGATAATTTTGCCATGGTCTCTTAATTTTTTTCTAGAGCTGGCTATACCAATAGCGCCACAGTGTAATGCAATCTTTTGTTTATTTAATTTACATTGATTCTTGAGTGCTAAAAATGTTACAAATCCACTACTGGGAATTCTTTTTACATTTTTTTAAGTAATTTTTGCTTCAACTGAAACACTTCAGCATGATGGTGCTCACTCAACTTAGAAACTTTTAATTATGTTTCTATCTGTCCAGGTTGTGGACATATTGAATATTAATTTTAGCAGGCTGTCTCAATGTTCAATTCCTAGATATAATTATTTTTTATAATGTTAGGTAAATGAATACCCAAAATTTATATGAAAAAAACAACCTAAAATACAAATGGACGGTCATGGCAGTGCTTGATTTGCTGTTTAGATCACGATTAATTTGCCTGTGGTATTCTATTTACATTTAGATACTTGTTTGCATTAGTAATGCATGTCCTCACAGCATACATCGCTAAGTATAACTGTACTGAATGTTGTGATGTGTGTTGTAATGAGCTACAAATAGAGAAGTCTTATGTTCAAAACTAAAAGCGTCTGCTAAATGACTGCTAAAAATGACTAAATGTGTTAAATGCATTTTGTTTGACCCTTTTTCCACTTTAGTGGACTTGGCAAGTGTGTTGACTCCTGATATCATGGCTCCTATTCTGGCGAATCCTGAGGTCCAACAGAGGCTGCTACCATATCTGCCCACTGGAGAATCCCTACCACAGAGTGCTGCGGAGATCCAAAATACGCTGACCTCACCACAGTTTCAGCAGGTAATGCATACAAGCAGTTTCACTTTTCAAATGATAACCATAAAACATAATTTAGGGTTAAAACTTCTCTGTGCAGGCAATGAGCATGTTTAGTAGTGCTCTGGCCTCAGGACAGCTCGGCCCTCTTATGAACCAGTTTGGACTGCCTTCAGCAGCAGTGGATGCAGCAAACAAAGGAGGTACCCTATTTAATATTACCTTAATGTGCAAATGCAGAGAAAAATATAAAACACACCAGGAATGTTTTTTATTTATTTTTATAATTTCCTTCTATTTGAAAGATGGCTTGCATATGACCTAAATGTCAAAAAATCTACCCTTTTCTTTGTAATTGCTTTAATTTTTATAATGACAATAAAAGACTCACGTGGTAGTTAAAATCAGTCTATATAGATACAGTGCCTTGCGAAAGTATTTACCCCCTCTTTTGCATTTTTCACATTTTGTTGCCTCGCAACCTGGAACTCAAAAGGATTAAGTGTCTGCATCATTTCATTTACAGATCATGCTGACAACTTTAAACATTTGATATTTTTTTAATTGTGAAGCAAACAATTGGGCAAAATTGCCAAAAACTTCAGTGTGCATAACTATTCACCCCCCTTTCCTCAAGTAAGTACTTTGTAGAGCCATCTTTTGCAGCAATTACACCTGCAATTCGTTTGAATAAGTCTCTATGAGCTTACTGGGATTTTTGCCCATTCCTCAAGGCAAAATTGCTGCAGCTCCAAGTTAGATCGTTTCTGCCGGTGCACAGCAATCTTCATGTCTGACCAGATTCTCAATTGTATTAAGGTCTGGACTTTGACTAGGCCATTCCAATACATTTACACATTTCCTCTTAAACTTGAGTGTTGCTTTAGCAGTATGCTTTGAGTCATTTTCCTGTTGGAAGGTAAATCTCCATCCCAGTCACTTAAGCCTAGACTCATTCTTAAGGATTTATAACGGTGTTGCTAAAATTCCTGATTTCTAATAACTGATTTCCTCTGTGTCTAGATGTGGAGGCCTTTGCTAAAGCCATGGAGGGCAGCAGTGGGAAGACGGATCTCTCTGGAGACGCTAAAGATAAGAAAGATGATGATGAGGACATGAGTTTGGATTAGAGAAGTGCATGTGGGTCTCGGTCCAGCCAGCACTATTGTTAGTGAACGGTGCTGGTGTAAACGTGAGCTTATGTATTTTGTAAGTCAGATGTTCCACAATTAAAGTTTTCTCTTTCACTGCATCTCACCTTCATCGTGTGATCATCACAGTTTCACAGCAGACTCGTTTAAATAATAGGCATGTTTCTTTTTTTTCTTTTAATAGATACATCTATGCTTAAGGGGAAATTTATTACAATAGTGACATATGTGTACATTAACAGGAATTACTGAAAAATACAGAACATCGCACTTTCCCTGCAGCTTCAAAAGGGGAAATGGCAAAAAAAAAAATGGCAAAGCTGGACACATTTTATCTTGTAATTGGCCACAATAGGTGAAATTCTTAAAAACCTTAAGAATAAAACTCAAGTTAAAACAGTTTTCCAGGGGTCTTAATCATGCCATTTAGTCAAAACACAAGCACAGAACCACAATGCCAAATGTTTTTCAGTCTTTATTTGAAAGTATTGTCTAGTCATGTCATTAAATGGAATCGATCACACTGTTATTAAAATGGCCGCTTTGATCAAACAAACTTGGTACATTTTTAAGGCATAAACACCTGATGCCTGTTAGTTTTTGTTCTGCTGTGTTTGTGTAGTCTATATGTAAAATTACCATGTACAGATGTACAAGTATAATGTGTAACACAAACTTACACTCTTGGTGAAACATGTTGATTCTTAATTCATTATCTTGGTTCAGAAAAACTTGGTAACAGATACTCAGTCAGGGAACAGAAATATCTTAGTTGTGACCAAAAAACCTGAAAATATTAATGCTGTTTGGGAACTTTAAAAAATATTATGTACTATTTAATACAACTTTACATAGAATTGGTCCCGTAATACAAATATATATTTTGCAGCGTACGTAAGCTGTTACTTGAGCTTAGCTCTGGTGTCATGTTAATGTATTCGCCGAGACTAGCACCAAAAAGCACTCTCATCAGTGAATTTTGTTTTACACTCTGTGCAGTTACCATGTAAACAATTTGCTTAACAATATTTGTTATAGAAGCAATATAAATATTTTGAATTACCCATCACTTAGGTAAACCCACCACCTGATTGTATCATACGTAGGTTATTTTGGCTTTGGAGGCAGGTGCGCTGGGTTACATGGCAGGGCAACCTTGCGTACCCACTGAGCCCGAGATAGCAAGAGGCTTAGAGAGCATGATGGGTCGGCCGTTTAGCACAGCTTTTCTGACACAGCCGTGG
>JAOUQT010000016.1:8473512-8489148 GCA_025769995.1 Xyliphius kryptos | reverse complement strand
ACAGAGACAGACACACACACAGAGACAGACACACACACAGAGACAGACACACACACAGAGACAGACACACACACAGACAGACAAACACACACAAACAAAAAATTACCTTCAATTTTGATAGATGCACTGTCTTTGGTTTCAGCCAAGTTAGAAATTGATGTATTGTCTCTTTTTGGTTTCTTCCTCTCTCTTCCTCCCTGTTCTTCACCAAGGTCAATCACAAGTTCTCTTTCAGAGTCGGAATCTGCATCCACAGCTCCAGCCTTTTTCTCATGACTAGTTGAAGTCCTGTCTCTCTGTGCCTGTTGGTTTGTTTCCTTGTCGACCGCAGTGGTTTTCTTTTTTAAGGCTGATTCTGAGGCTAATTTATCTGTTGCTTTTTGAGACTGGTTCTTATCGTGCAGTTGTGAGGATGTTTGTCTAAGTCTTTTTTTGTTTTTTAAGTCAGCATCTTCGCGGTCATCATTCTTTTTAATGTCATGGTCCTCTTGAATTGCATATTCGCTGTCACTGGATTCAGAATCATCAGACTCACTCTGCTCTCTGAGGTACACATCCTCAGACAGTTCATCAATTCCTGCACAAGGTATAAGAAGACAGTTATGATATTTATTTATCTGCAAGAATGAATACATATGTTGCAAATTACGTAGTATGATATGTGTGTTGTACCCAGCTGGGCCTTGCAGCTCTCTATGGTCTTATCCAGACTTCTAGTGGTTTTTTTGGGGGAGGTAAGTTGTAGAGATGTGCCTTGCTGCTGCTGTACAGTCTCACTCAGCTCCTTTAGGTTCATTTCTGCCTTAATGCGGTCTGAGAGCACAGCCAGTGATTATGCCTCTAATAAAATGGCTAAAGAACATTGCTAAAAGGCACTGATGCTCTTTTAAGATGTTCCAATTAAATGATTTTTTGTGTGTGTATTTTAATAACAATAGACATGGCCACAAACAAACTTGAAATCTGCGTTCATACGCTAACAATAAAAACATCATTGTAATGTCTAGACCTATAAAGCAATTCTTGAAATGCTCACCAAGATTTAGGTTGAGGATGCTGGCAGTGTTCTGCATTCTCTCCTGTTTAAGAGGGAGGATGGGTAGGATGGGTTTGGGGCTACCAATGGTCTTCGTACATGCTGGGGATTCTGAGGCAAAAAGGTGTCTATTAATATTCCCTGAAAATTTACAGAGTCTGGTAGATAATGCCAACATCATAAAGAAAAATACTATAGGACTGGCAACCTGTGTAATCCATAGATTCTTCCCCTGAACTGTTGTGGCTAGGTGGGATTCTTGTTCCTTTTTCTGATGCATCCAACTCAAGGTCGGACCCTGTGTGAACTGACGAATTGGTACTCATTGGAGACCTAGGTATGTCGGGCATCCTCTGTCCCACACTCTTCCCCACAGGTGTCTTAGGAGATGCAGTCATGTCAAAGTAGAACTTGTTCCTGTCATTTTTCTCTGGTATGACTGTACCTTTACTAGGATTACTTGTGTCCACCAGCATCTGGTACAGGTTGTTTGGTGTATATGGTGTTCTGAATGGGGCATAATTAAATACTCCGAGTTTCTTGCGTACATTTTCCACATAAACCTCCATCTCTTGCATTGCACTATTGAATATGCTCTTGGTCTTCTTCACTGAAAAGGGAATCTCTTTTGACATGAGGTAGCAATTATTAATGGGCACCCAGGCTCTGAAAAACAAGATTAAATCTAACTGTAGTATATAAACAGGATCATACGGTCATTTATATTAAAATTTTAGCATTATACAAGTATTGAGTAAACTGGACATTCCAGTGACAAATACTGTAAACCTACCTGTCATGTTGGCCAAAGAACCGAGAATCTACTTGACCGTCTTTCTCCCTAAGAGCTTTTGCAGGCCAGAAGGGAAAACCTTTCAGTTTAGCCCAGACAAGTGGATGGGGCTGAGACTTCATACAAAAAAAAACCAAGCAATCGTATATTATTGTTCATTCAATATTAAACTGCCCATTATATATATAAAAAAAAAACATTAGTCTCTACTTACACATGGTTCACAGAACCAGTTATCTCTTTTTTGGCAAGCAGCCAGGTAACACTCTGGACAAACTTCTATTTCATTGATCTGGATAAAGTATTTCAATTTGCTGGGCTTTTCTTAATATCATTTACATTTCAATAACATTTCGACAGACTTGTCACATCAAGTCAAGACTTACCTCATGTTCACAAATCTTTACAATCACCTTTGCGGTTGCAGTAAGCTTATGATTACCTGCAAAAAGAACCACAAAAAAACTCAAAAAAAAACTTTAATATTTCCAATCAAATATAAAGAACAAGAACTAACCTCCATTATAAATAATACAGTTGTGTAAGATCCATTTAACATCTGCCAGAAATGCCTCTGTGCAGCCATACATCTTCTTTTTGACATTCTGCAGAAAAAGTATTGTTCAGTTTTCTGCCAGTAAGTCATTCTTATTTGAAATTATCTTATATTCAATCTTTTACTATTGCAATCAAAATGAATAGCAGTTACGAGTTACTTTTTCTAAGGTACTTAGGTCCAATGGGTTGAAGATGTACTCGGCATAGTCAGGATGCTGCTCCAGAGAGACTGGTTTTTGAAATGGCTCTGTCTACATGATTTTTAAGAGGTTATAGTAACTACATATGATAAAATTAAAACTATTTAAAATAAAGTGAGAAAAAGAAGAAGAATGTTTACCCCTGGCTGCTTCATTTTCTGTAGGGCAAACTTCAACAGGTAGGATAGCTGTTCCAGGTTCAACATGGTCATGGCATTGCTCTGTGTCTCGATGCATTCTGCCACTGTTATTTTCTGAGACAGACAATGGTATGAGGCATGACAAATTGGCACACTCTATAACCATCATAAACTCAAGGTCTACTCATACCCTATAAGACCATATCTACCCTGCATTCAATATTTACAATCAGAAAAAATGTCTGTGATTGTAACATGAATAAATGGAATCACAGTTGAATCCTACATTCTAAAGCCTTCCGTCATACTCTAGAGCTCACACCAATCTAGCTGTTACCTCGCACTCTGGACAGAACCAGTCGCCTTCAGGCTCTGCAGCCAGTTTAAGGCACTTGGCATGGAATACACGTGGGCAGAGCTCACAGCAGAGCACCTGGCCCTCACGGTGGCACATCCAGCAGTAGAAGTCATTCCTGCCATCCTGTGGTACAACATCAACAGGGACTGCGATGAGTGCAGGCTGCTTGACATAGTAAAAGGGACCATGTCTTAGCTCACACTGAAATGCAGGCAAGAGAGACATAAGCAGCGGTCAAAAAAAAAACACACCATAACAAAGCAGGCAAAAGGAGCAGTAAAGCTTAGGCAAAAGTCAACACACCATAACCACAGGGCTTCTCTAAATGTAGTGAGCATACAAAAGGGGGAGTAAACCTTGGGAATAGTAACAAGAATATTGAGTACATCTCAGGCTAAAAACATATATCAGTATAAGAAAGGAGCGTTGATTATTATATATAAATCACATATACCAAGCACATACTGACTGCCAAACAGTAGCAGGGTCAGACATCTCCATGTGCAAATGTTGATTCAAACTCAAAAAAGTTTACATTCTTTGAGAGGAAAAAAATATTCTTTTTTCCAAGTATAGATTTGAAGATTCTTGCAGAGGGATAAACTTAAGATATAAACTGTACTTATATTTTCCCATTGTGTAAAAAATGAATGGATACTTTGAATGCTGCAAAACCAATTTAATTAATTTAAACTAATTTACTAATAACTAAGTGTTTTTAAATTTAAAGTAAGAATAAAAAGTTTAATTTTCTATTACTATACACTGATCGTCTACTTCATTAAGTACACTAAAAGTTTGGATCCCCCTTTGCCATTAGAACTGCCTTAATTATTCATATCATACTTTCAACAGAGAAGGCATTCTACATTTCTTGGTTGTAACAAATGGTTACTGTTACCTTTCTATCATCTCAAACCAGTCTGCCCATTCTCCTCTGACCTCTCACTGATATCAACAAGGAATAAAGTTTCATTCTTTTATTTTATAACCATCAGAATAATTTCAATATTGTGTAGAATTAATGATTAGCCACAACATTTATAACACATGCCTTATGTTGTGTGCAGTAGTAAGCCTTACTTGTGTACAAAGTAAGCTTTGACTGATGGCAGACAAAAACTAATTTTGAAAATGTGAAAAAGTAATATAGTTTACGTAAGATAATCCATTATTAGTTCACCAATGGAACTCGCCTGACACTTTATTAGGTGCATGTTCAATTGCTTGTTAACACAAATATCTAATCAGCCAATCAAATGAAGAAGTGGTCAAGACAATATACTGAAGTGCAAACCAAGCATCAGAATGTGGAAAAAAGTTATTTTAAATGACTTAGGTGTCCCATGCTGGACTGAGTATTTCAGAAACTGCTGATCTACTGGAATTTTTACACACAACTAGTATCTCTAGTGTTTACAGAGAATGGTCAGAAAAAGAGAAATATCCAGTGAGGGACAGTGGATAAAAATGCCTTGTTGATATCAATAAGTGGTCAGAGGAGAATGGGCAGACTGGTTTGAGATGAAGATAGAAAGGTAACAGTAACACAAATAACCACTCGTTACAACCAAGAAATTTAGATTACCATCTCTGTTGAAAGTATGACATGTAGAATGTAAAATGTTCTGATGGAAAAAGAGGTCCAACCTTTTAGTGTACCTATTAAAGTGGACAGTGAGTGTAAAATAACAGAAAAATAAAACTTGATGTAAATTTTATTCTTTAAGTTTAAAAGTTCTTAAAACTAATGAAATTGGTTTTGCAGACCTCCATTATTTTTTTAAGCAATAGGAAATATTGGCAAAGATAATTTTTTTTCTCTCAGTTGGAGTTTAAAGACTTGTACCTTTATTACTTAACAATTCAAATATCCATTAGGATTTTATTTTAACTGAGAAAAAGTTAAGTCTTGCTTTAGGAATCATGTAGGAACATTATCAAAGCTACATTCAAAATTTCAAGCTGACAAAACAAGCAGGACACAGGATTTTGAAACCTCAGGAAAGCTAGTACAAAAGCAAGGTACTGCAAGTGCCTAATATACAGTACTGCACATATACTCACAAGCCCAATTCCAGTGAAGTTCGTATATTTAGTAAAACATAATAACAGAATACAATGATTTGAAAATCATTTTAAACTCATATTTAATGTAATACACTACAAAGACATTTAATGTTCAAACTGATAAACCTTGGGTTTTTTTTATTTTTACAAATATTCACTCAGTTTTAATTTGATGCCCGCAACACATTACAAATGTGTGAGGAAAACACCTTTTTAATACATTCCATAGATGAACAGGTTTATTATGAACATGTGAGTGTTATGATTGGGTATAAAGTGAACATCCCCGAAAGGCTGTGATGAGGTTCACCACATTGTGAACAACTGAGTGAGCATGGTCCATCAGTTTAAGGACAACGTTACCCAACATGCAACTGCAAGAAACGTAGAGATTTCATCATCTGCAGCTCATAATATCATAAAAACAACAACAAAACCAACATTGAATGCTCGTGACCTTTGATCCCTCAGATGGCACTGCATTAAAAACCGACATCCTTCTGTAATGGATATTACCACTTGGGCTCAGGAACACTTCAGAAAACCATCGTCAGTGAACACTTTTTATCACTTTATCTACAAGTTCAAGTTAAATATCAACCATGAAAAGAGAAAGTCATATATCAACAACACCCTGAAATACCGTCTGCTTCTCTGGGCTAGAGCTCATCTGTCATTGACGTAGATATGATTGCTACGGAAGAAATCCTCATCCAAAGCCAAGTTTCTTACTTGTTTTTCCTTATTTTTTGAATATTATTCACACTCACACCCACACTGAGACAATATAAAACACACATTCACCAATGTTATAGAGTTCACATATAGAGAAAAATAGGTCTACAGACTCTATCCAATTATTTATCATTTACAGACCCCCAGGGCCGTAATAAGAATTCCTACATGAGTTTTATCTCCAATCTCCGAACTAGTTTTAATATACACTTATACAATCCAGAAGACCCCCTAAGAACTGGATTGGCATCCATTCTTGGCTCTGTGGGGGTAAACCAGAATGTAATAGAACCCACTCATAAGGGCGGTTACACACTTATATTAACATCAGGACTAAATATAGACAATATATTTACACTTCCATAGTCTAATCATATTGTAGACAATTCTTTAAAATTACTATGAGCCAAAATAGTTGCATTTCACCCTAGTACATTTGGTTAGTAAATTACCAAATTTATCAACAATGATTGCATCACCCTCCAACCCCACTGAGCTTAATCAGGCAGCTGAGCAGCTAGAGACAATATTTCGTTATACTCTGGATATGAAAAATTAATAAAGAGAAAAAATTAGCAACTTGGTATAATGATTTCACATGGACCCTTAAACAGACCACTAGGAAACTAGAGCGTAAATGGCGTCAGACAAACCTGGTTGCGTACCAAACAGCATGAAAGAGAGAGTCTAAACTATAAACTATAGGTTTATCTCTTAGTGCTGCTACAGCAGAATACTTCTCCTCGCTTTTAGAAGATAAAAAATATCCTCAGTTTTTATTTAATACCATATCAAAACTAATTAGGAAGACCACTGAAGAAGCGTTCCCACAATTAGGTTGTAGTGGCAACGACTTTATGAATTTATGAATGAAAACATAAGGCATAAAATCAATACTGTAAATCTTATCCAAGTCAACTAGACGTCAATATATTTACCTTAGACCAGAGATTATCATACTTTAATCCAGTTAATTTCACTTGTGTCTTCATCAAAATCTACAACATCTATATTAGATCGCATACCCACAACTTTACTCAAAAATGTACTACCGGAAATAATCAAACCTCTCAAATATTATTGATTCCTCTCTTAGTACTGACTATGTCCCTAAATCATTTAAATTAGCAGTTATCAAACCTATAATTAAAAAACTATCCTTGACCCGTGCCAGCCGTTAAATTACAGACCAATATCTATCCTCCCCTTCCACTCCAAGATCATATAAAAGGTTGTAGAGCAGCAGTTATGTTCATACCTAAATAAAAATTATATTTTTGAAAGTTGCCAGGATTAAGCCCCATCATATCACAGTGACATCACTGGTTAAAGTTGTGAATGATTTGCTACTGGCCTCTAATCAAGGTTGTTTCCATATCTATATATCGCTTGACCCAAGTCTAGCTTTTGACACCATCAATCACGCTATTCTTTTTCATAGGTTAGAAAATGTTGTTAGAATTAAAGGAACAGTCCGGTCCTGGTTTAAGTCTTATTTGACTGACTGTTATCAGTTTGTAATAGTTATCAGTTTGTTCTGTCTTAGGCCCATTACTATTTTCTCTATATATGCCTCCTCCGAGTAATATTATTTGCAAGCATGATACTAACTTCCACTGTGATGATACACAGTTATATTTGTCAGCCAATCCTGAGAAGAGACACCAATTTACTCTAATTGAGGAATGTGTTCTGATATTTTATTATCTCTCGATGGTCTTTTAATTTCACCATGTACAGCTGTAAAAGACCTTGGTGTGATTATTGATTCTAGACTTTCCTTTTTTAGAAACATTGCTAAGATCATAAATATGCTGGCACTGAATGATGCAGAAAATCTTGTCCATGCTTTTGTTACCTCTAGGTTGGATTTTTGTAATGCCCTGTTGTCTGGTTGTTTCGGAAGTGCATAAACAAACTGAGGTTAGTTCAGAATGCAGCGGCCAGAATCCTTACTAGTACCAAAGAATATGAACATATCACCCATCTTATCCACACTGCTCTTTTGTTTTGACTATAAAATACTCTCACAAGATTACTCAGATTTGTTGACAGTGGAATGGCTGGCTGCTTTATGTCCCAGGGCTCCCTTATGCCTGTGTCACCTTCTGGTTCTACCCTGTAGTTGTGCTGTCATAGCGCTAGGCTGCCACAGTTTCTTCTTGCTCTCTCCACAACTTGTGTTTGTATTGACCAATAGATAGTGGGTTGTATCTAACTCTCTTTATTTTCTTTCCATTTCTCTCTCTTCTTTCCTCTCTCTCTTTCAGATGAGCTACACCTAATATGGTGGAGGGACCAGGAGATGTCAGTGACCCTGCGCCTGCCGGATTCCCTCTGACTGCCCTTTTACTTTCATTATTATTATTTTTCGTGTTATATATTATTGTTAATAATTTATACATATTGTAGTGTATCACCCAAATGAGGATGGGTTCTCTTATGAGTCTGGGTCCTCTCAATGTTTCTTCCTTACTTCCTCAGGAAGTTTAAGCTTGCCACCGTTACTCATCTGGGATAAAACAATTCTGTAAAGCTTCTTTGGGACAATGTCCCTTGTTAAAAACACTTTATAATTGAAATTGTATTGAATTGAACTAAGATGGACTGAGGCAAAATGGAAAAGTGTCCTTTCAAATTGTTTTTGGAAAAGAGGAAAAAGACAGTCCAGATTGTTATCAGTGCAAAGTTCAGAACCCAGCATCTCTGATGGTATGGGGTGTGTTAGTGCCCATGGCATGGGTAACTTGCAAATCTGTGCAGACACCATTAATGACGAAAGGTACATACAGGTTTTGGAGTAACATATGCTGCCATCCAAGCATTGTCTTTTTCAGGGATGTCCTGATTATTTCATCAAGACAATGACAAGCCACATTCTGTACATGTTATAACAGTGTGGCTTCAGCATAAAAGAGTGTAGGTATTAAATTGACCTGTCTGCAGTCCAGAACTGTCTCCCATTGAAAATGTGTGGAGCATTATAAAGTGCAAAATCTGACAAAGGACATCCCGTACTGTTGAGAAACTGAAATACAGCAATTAAGAATGGGAATGATTTCCACCTACAAAGCTTCAACAATTATTGTCCTCAATTCTCAAGCACTTATTTAGTGTTGTTAAAAGGAAAGGTGATGTAACAATGTGGTAAACATGACCCTGTCCCAACTCTTTTTGATACAGGAATCAAATTCAAAATGAGTGAATATTTGTAAAAAACAAAAAAGTTTATCACTTTGAACATCAAATATCGTCTTTGTAGTATATCACATTAAATATGGTATGAAACGGATTTGTTAATCATTGTATACTGTTATATTTGTTTTTACAACATCACAACTTCATTAGAATTGTAATCTAGATAGAGAAAAGTTCAAAATGTCCAGTGATCATGTGCAAGGGTCCACAAAATGTTGTGATATCACATCTCTTATACCATCTTATACAACTCCTATACCAGTTTACTAACTGGCCTTTTTAGAAATCACTAAACTGGAATATACTGAAAGTGTGGAAATGAAAAGATAATACCGGGCTACATTCTACTAAATGTTTTTAAACAATATAGCCATAGCGTCAAGAGAATAACTTTTCCAAGCTAAAATTATCACAACCATTTCATGTGAATTGCTAAAATATATTGTAAAAGTATATAAAAGAGATTCTCTCACACATTCTGGGTGTAAGATCTGCTTGTGAAGATGCATAACAAGTTCAAACAAACTATGTTGCTGTTACTTGGTATTGAAATTCAATTTATATTTAAAATTTGGTAAATTTAACTGGAAAAAACACTACTTAGAAAAAGGACCTACCTGATCTTTAATGTTACTGGTGACTAAGCCAGGTTTCTTTTTCTTCTTGACACCACTGGGAGATGTGTCTGATGGTGAATGGCCATTAGAGGAGTGAGGGGAACTGGGGGCTTTCCGTTTTTGACTAGCCATTGTTGCTTCTGCTGATCCGAGATCAGGAACTGTACATATAATGATACAGACATCTTCAAATATGCTGACAATCCATTAGCCAGAGCAATAGTAGAACAGAGACAGAGAGAGTGGGAGGGAGAGAGAGAGAGCTTCTCTCAGTATGATTATATTACTCTGGAATTATTCATTTACTATACCCGCTTAATCATAATTACAGATACATGGGGAAGACGGTGCCCATCCGGCAACTTTGGGCGCAATGGCAGAAACAACCCTAGACACACTTTCACACAATTACGGGCAATTTAGAGAGGCTGTAGTAAACACATACAGGGGTTAGACAATGAAACTGAAGCACATCATTTTAGACCACAATAATTTATTAGTATGGTGTAGGGCCTCCTTTTGCGGCAGTACAGCGTCAATTCGTCTTTGGAATGACACATATAAGTCTTGCACTGTGGTCAGAAGGATTTTAAGCCATTCTTCTTGCAGGATTGCAGGATTTGTCCTCTTTTGAACTCTGGTATGTTACCCATAATGTTGTGTGCATTGCAATATTTTGAGCAAAACTGTACTCTTGAGCCACACACTCACAATATTTTCGGTTAAGCGATATCTAAAATAAATTGAGTTATGAGTGGTTGTTCAGGAGGTGTGCCAGAGAGAAAAAACAGGGTTTTAAATTTAAAACTCAAATAAATGAATGAAGGAAGGTTTCTGAAAAATCCCTGAATTCACCAAACAAATGTCTCAACTACTGATATAATTTCAGCTATAATTTAATCATAAAATAGTAGAGTCATGTCCTCTTGATGAAACAAAAAATATTTCTAGTGTTATGAGGATTTGTTCAGCATTAGACACTAAAAATATTACAGTGATCGTCAAAGGGTCCCCTCTTGTATCATATTTTCGGCTAAATGATAGTTTCAAATAGGTATAACAAGGATTTTTTTCTCCCTCTCTCTCTCAGACACACCCACATGCAAGCACACAGGCACACACAAACTTGTTGGTATTACTATAGTTGTGAAGACAATCCATAGACTTAATTATAAATGTAATGTATTGCTAATGTTGACTGCTTATGCTGACTGCTAAAGTTAATTGCTAATATCAAAACAACCGGGAATGTATGTGTGAAATGTGCGTGTTTAAAGATAAAAGAAATCTCTAACCGGATGCCTGCTGTACCTGTTTTTGTGCTCAAATTTTCCCATTGAATTAACATTGCGAAGATTTTCAAACTGCCATAACTCAAAACACAAATTTTACATTATCGGACCTGGTGGCAGTCTGACACATCAGGTTAAATTACGGATTGATTGCACTCTCTGTTCACTCTGTAGCACACCCTGTGATATACAAGATGAAAACACTCTAGAAAAGAAATCGTCATGCCATTATTATATATATATAGGAACGGGTACCCAATGCGCATACGCACACACAGGCCAGTAGGGGAAGGAGAGAAGAAAACTGAGTTGACTATTAATTTCATATAAAAAATGTGTAAAACAAATATTTACATTAATATATGAATCAAAATAAATAGATTCAGGAAAATGACACATTATTTGAGATACTGACAATTCCAACTTCATATGGCTTTAAAGACTGCATATGGACTTAAAGACTGAATTTATACCCCAGGGATGCACTGGGGCAACACACATTGCAGTCTCTACATGAACTGCACTTTATAGTTAATGAGTTTCATAGGTGTAGTAAAATAATAAAAATTAATGAACAAGAATAAGATTCCAAACTCTAATAAAAAAAATTACATATGACATATCATATTTATACCCCACCTTTTGGTAGCATTGATACCTCCATCCCTTTGATCTCATCAGACCCTGTCCTGACCTCCTCGACAGCCAAGCTGATGAAAGAAAATATAAATACAAATATGAATAAGTTGGGGTCTCATGAGTTTGCATGAGTTTTACTGTTGTTCAATGCAGTATAGCAGACGTCTTTCACTTCTGTGTAATATATCCTCCAAATAGAGTCTTTGAACATTTGAGCCTCTTGTTAAATTTTACTATATTATTTACAGATAGCAAGATGATGCTATTCTGATAAAAGTTTCCTCTGGAGCTTAGATTTTCATGATGATACAACATTTTAGCATGGAAAACTCACAAAAGGGTTAAAAGGTTTCCTAGCCAAATTATAGTTGTGTGGTTTGCTTCTTATGCCATTTAGATATAACACTGAGATGTTTTGACTAGTAATAAAATTCATTGTCCTAATTTTCTAAATGCTTAGTATTATCGGCTCCTGGAAAACTTTATTATTAGGACATAATCTTCATCTACACCATTTGCATGTACTGTTTAATTAATTTGCACAAACCTGTTAAGTCAGCACATTTGTTTTACTTAATTCAGGAAGGAAGAAAGAAAGATGTGATTACGTTGCAGCACTGTGGCATATATGGTGCGTTATTCGTGGAGGTCAGATCAGCAGATAACAGTTTTACAACAGAAGGAGGTTTAAAAAAATCAATGTTTATTTTATGGTTAATAAATAACAGAATAAAAATACACAAGGCATCTACAATCTAGGACCTATTATACGGTCCATTAGTGCAACAAATTAAAAAAAAACTTAGTTTATCTAAAGGCATAAACTGTGATGAACATGAATCTACCAGACTGTTTGTGAAGGTGTACATTTAGACTAAGCCAGAGATTTTAAAGGAAAATTTACGTGTTCCCTTTGATTTAACTCCTTGTATAACAGCAACAGCCAAGGAAAATTTGATGGTCCTTCATGGAGCTAGATATTCCAGTAGGTGGTAATAATCAACTGCATTAAAAACTGTCTTAATGCATTACTCATGATGAGAAGTAACACTCGCCTGAATTCTGTTCAGCATGCGACAGCTCTTGCATAATATGTTCTGGTAGATTATAATACTAACAGTGTGATATTGTTGGTGTAGTGTGTGTTTATTCACATACTGTTATGCTAAAATATCTAATGGTGTTGTACATTAATGAAGGTTAACCTACAGTATACTCATCTTGGTAGACGTGTCCTCAATATTAGTAAGCAAAGGTATAGTTTGTGCAATGTGGCTAGAAAGTCCACCAGGTGTGTTACCTGGATATCCAATGGAATTGTCTAGACGAACATTTTGTCTAATGGGATAGGCAGTCTTTGAACCCGTCCATAGGCTTGTTAAATGTTCATTGTTGAGAGTCAAAAACCCACATGGCCTTCATTCATTCTGTGATCTCCAAAAATGTTTCACATAGAAAGGGCAGACTAATCTGAAATGTTCTGAACAAATGGCAATAAATGCCTACTCTCATATCAACAAGGTTTTCCTCGCAGCTGTGACTGCGTAGCTAAGTCCCACTCCCACCCCCTCTTTCTCTGTTTCTCACTCTGTCTACACACACAGGAAATTATAGACTGCTGTCTCCCCTCCCCCAACACTCCTTTACCCACCTCACTCATGGCCTAATCCTGGTGTTTACACCACCAGAGCTTTACAGTAAACAAGCAGTACAAAAAGCCATCTGAGCAGACAAACTATCTAAATTCTCTAAAAAAAAAGGAGATTTATTTTAAAAAGTTTAGCGCCTGCTGTGCAGCAAAGCAGACGAATAAACACAACACTTTCATTTTTTTTATTTAATTAAAACAAAGAACTAAACAGTACCAATGGAAATGCTGTAGTTATTCTTTTATGGTATGATAAGACAGATTTTAAACATTAACTATGGCTCGTTTTAGTTTTCATTAAAAAAAAACACACACACACAACAATCTTAACACATTGTACAGTTGACCAGAGAGTAGGCAATGGCTCAGTTATTCATGCTGCAAATATATGGGTGTGACCCACCCATATAACCTATGCTGACAAATGTTAAAATCAGGAATGTTGTACTCATATGATATAATACAAAAACAATGCTTTATATTTCTTTATATATTATTACATTAAACAGCAATCCTCCATGAAGACTGGTCTTTACTACACAAGTACCCATGTATGCACAAGCATGTAACAAATAAAAGCAGGTTACATGATTATATTTATGTCAAACTGTTGACTTAAAGTTTAACTTTTGTTTAATGGGCCACCAATTTATGTGCAGTGTTAAGCAGCAGACATGCAAAAAGGGACTAGACTGTCAGCTACTCTCCACACAATTCCATTCTTTCCTTGTTACTACAAAGGGAAATAGGGGAAACCGGGCCTTGATCCCACTTTAGCCCAAATTCCATGACAGGTCAACAATTGACTGCCATTTATGTGCGATTTAGTAAGACATAATGGCTGCCTGTGTATATATTGCAGTCATGTGACATGCCCAGGTCAAAGCTCAGGATTCTGAAGAGAGAGAAAAGCATGTTTTTCCTCCTTAGGCTGCCCCTCCTTCTCCCCCTTTTATTCCCTCCCCTTTGCCCTGTTTCAGTGTGAGAGGCCTTGTCAGGCCTTTAGTGCAGACTGAAAATAAGTGAACATGAACAGTGTTAACAGTCAATGGAAGCAGTGAAAAGACAGCATAGAGGAAAATAAAACAGATAGCTTACCTCTGAGGCTGCATGGCTGAAAAAATGTTATGTCAATACTTATGAAACATGGAGGATAGTCTCAACCTTTAGACAAAGGAAGGCTTTCCTCTGAACACTCAGCGCTGGAGGCCTGTGTGTGATCAGAAGCACGTCATGACTAGCTACCCTCCCACTGACAGCATTCAAAGGCACAGCTGATTGGTCAAATGGTTTCCGGAGTAATTTTCTTTGTTCAGCATTGCCAGGAGCACTCGTGTAAGACCATAGGGACAAAAATAATAAGTCCATGTTTATTTTAAAAAATGCACAATAAACAATAAAAAACCAGAATCATTAAAGAAAATTCTTTCAAATTGCAAAATTAAACTTGGAAAATTGCCACTGATTAATACACCCACTGCTTTCTATAAAACAAGTACAATTCCTGTACCACACTCATCTGTAGGTCACCTAAGACTTATAACAATTGTTCATGTATTGCTCCCTGTAGGGCAATTCCTCCTTTGCATCTTAACCAATATGGGGGGAACACCTGGAGTAGGTGCGCAGGGGGGATTTGTGGTTTGGGTGCCTTGCTCAGCATCACTTCAGCTATAATTTGCAGAGAGTGGGGATCAAACAGGCAAACTTTTTGTCCCAAGCCTCCTACCCTGTCCATTTGCTGACAGCTGCACCAACTATCACAAATGTATAAAATGCCTGGGTAATATACTTGACCTGACATTAATTATAACCTGGCAAATCTTCTTTTTCTTTTTTCTGCCTCTCCCTTTTATCAGGGGTTGACACAGCAAGTCAATCCCCCCCCCCCCACTCTGTCCTCTGCATCTATTGCTTTCACAGCTGCATGTCTACTTTGACCACATCTATATATCTCCACTTTGGTCTTTACCAATATATCCACTTTCCCTCTCTTGCACATGTCCAAACCATCTCAATCGGCCCTCTATAACTTTGTCTTACAATTTTCCAACCTGTGCTGTCCCTCTTATATTCTCAATCCTAATCCTGTCCAACCTGGTCACTCCTAATGAGAACCTCAACATCTTAAGCTCTGCCACCTCCAGCTCTGCTCAGCCAGTGCCACTGACTCCAAACCATACAACAACACTACTCTCTTATAAACCTTTCCTTTCACTTTTGCTGCAACCCTTTTGTCACACAAGTTCTACCAGAACCTTTCTCCATGTACTCTATCCTTCCTGTACACTTTTCTTTACCTCTTTTTCACACTTCCCATCTGCTTGGACAGTTCAAAATATCTGTATTCCT
>JAOUQT010000016.1:8436539-8446766 GCA_025769995.1 Xyliphius kryptos | reverse complement strand
ATCCTGCAAGAAGAATGGCTTAAAATCCCTCTGACCACTGTGCAAGACTTGTATGTGTCATTCCCAAGACAAATTGAGGCCCTACACCATTCTAATAAAATTATTGTGGTCTAAAACAAGGTGTTTCAGTTTCATTGTCTAACCCCTGTATATATATATATATATATGATTACTTTTGCTATATGAATTAAATTCTATGTAGAGTGGGAGTATATTTCAGTCAATAATCTTTCACTTAATCCATGTGAGGTTGCAAACCAGATGGTACCTACCCGGCAACCCTTGTCACAAATGCAGGACCTACCCTGGGCAGGGTGCCACTTCATTGTAGGACACATACATACAGTACACACATTCACACACACAGTCATACAATAAGAGCCACTTTAGAGCCACTAATTAACTTAATGTGCATGTTTTTGAATTGCGGGAGGAAATCGGAGCACCCAGAGAAAATCCGCACAAACACAGGGAAAACAAAGAAATTTCCCTTGCTAAAAGGCGAGAGGTCTGCTTACTGTGCTACCATGCTGCCCAGGAAGTATATTTATATTTTAAAAATATACAAAGCTACAAATGTACATACAAACTGCATGCTATGTTTTTGAGCTCACTATAATAATTCCGTCTTACAAACTTACAAATTTGTAAGGAATTGACATTACATTGTCATCCAATGTGTCTGAAAACCAGTGCATGATATTGCAGAGCTGTGGACGCACAGTTCTATTCTTTGGCCAAGAAGACTGAAAAGCCATGAAGTTGCTTAAAATGCAGACAAACGTGAAGTGCTTGGAAAAATGATCATGGTGAGAGAAACAATAGGGGTGAGACTCTTTGGGACTTCTGTGCTAAACATGGATTGGTCATCACCAACACAATTTCAGGGATACACATGAAAAACTCCAAATCAGAAGACCAGAGTTCAGATTGACTACATCCTGATCAAGCAGTTAAAACAGTCATAAATATTGCATGCACATAGCTCAGTGCACGGTTTCAGACCCAGATCACAATCTTGTGACGCTGACAATGATGATGAGGATAAAATGAAAAAAGTGAACAAGCCCATTCAAATGGACCTAAAAATTATACTAAGTGGAGGTTGGCAACAGATTTGATGCATCGAAGAGACTTTAGGAACTACAGACATCAGATGAACAGTGGCAGCAAATTAAGATGGTAACCTCTGCTAATGACCAATACAAACTGCAGCCAATGAAAGAATTGGATTTGATTTGAACAGCTGGGTTTATAACACAAAAAACAAAGTCTTTGGATTTATCCTGATAATTAAGAAGCTCATAAAACTCTCTCTTTCTGCAGCCATCAAGGACAAAGATGGCAAGAAACTTGACAAACCAAAGTACTTTGAGGAACTATGTGAGACCAATTTTACTTTTAATAAGAATGTCAAATTTGGCATTTAATTTAATTCACATGCCTCATCCAAAAACAAGCAGTGTTTTGTCTTCTGCTCTCTGATTGGAGGAGGAAGAGAAGGTGGGGCCAACGCCGGAGTTCCTGAAATAAAGTAAAGATGAGATGCAAGCAACAGGAAAAGGTAAGGAGAGAGTAGTAAATGAATATAGGAATAAAGAAGAATGAAAAGGGGATGGATCAGTTCTGAAAGGAAAATATATACAAACCCAATTCACGTATTTACCACAAATACACAAATTTACCACACTCTCGTCCTCTATCATGTCCCGTCCCTGTAATACACCACGCTTCACCACACCTGCCAATCTACACCAGAAAAAGTGTGAAAATATTTGCACATTCCAATGTTTGCTTTTAATGTATTATGGGTTAGGTTAGAATGGGTGTTGTCACCATTAAAATGGATGATGTCTTCTTTATGAATGATCGGATCGTACACAAACACAAGCACACACATGCACACACACACACACAGACATATACCCAAAGTCTGTTGGATCTGTTTATATTCAGAAATTAAAATCCACTGCCAAATTTGTGATTGGATCGTGATCTGTGTGCTGCTGAAACTTGCATATTTTTGATCACTATAAAAAGGTCAGGCTCTTCTGAATCTGAGAATACCAGATATGGGAAGGTTTGAGGAAAAACCACATACTAGTGCTGGTTCATATTATTTAATTATTGTGAAATATAAGTGCACAGAACTGGTACTTTAGGTTTTTTTTAGTATATGAGACAAGTAATTAGTGGGCAAAAAAAAACATTTGGCTCTATGCCATAGGGGGTAGGAGATACAGATACATTTAGATGTTTCGCCATAGTGCCACCATCAGTCCAAACAGGCTGAGCAGGGAGGGAGTACTATCTATAGACAAAGTTTGGTGTCTGTACGATTATAGTCTGCTATGCACATTCGATAATAATGATGATGATAATAATAATAATTATAATAAATATAAAAGAAGAGAAACACGTACCTTTGGAAGAACAAAATACCTGTATGTGTCGCTTGTGTGACACAGATATAATAATACATTTTTTTTATGTACCTCACCCAGTTTTGTGGTAATCTTTGTATCTTATTTGTCCTGAAATAACAGATGCCATAAATTCCACATTTAAATGCCTGTTAGTTCAACGCATTCAGTTCAGCAGCAATTTTTGTGGTTGCAGTTGCTGAGTGTTTAGCAACCATTCTGTTAAATGTCTATTAAATGTCTTACTTCAGGACTTCTGGGATTACTAATTGTGTTTGCCAGGGCAGTTTGTCGCTGCCTTTTGTCATGTTTGGCTCTCATGTATAGAGCCTGTCTGGTTCCTGGCTCCAAGCCTGTGCTAGTGTTTGAATGAATGAACTAATGAATGAATGAATAAACTATATTTGCAAGACTTATATACCTTTAGGAACTTTATCAAACTAATGGAATCTTTGAGGCCCTGAAAGCTATGTCAGTATTTAAAATTCATAACTATAGAATCTCTAAATGGTAACGGTTATTCCTCTTTTTTCAACATTTCCTGTATACAGGTCAGTTAAATTAAGATTTTAACTAAACACAAAGCCAAAGGAAAAGTAGTATATCAAATTTTTTAAATTAAATAATAAAAGACAAAGACATTATAAAAGACGTCCAACATTAGTGTGTGACCTCGCGAATGCGCTTCTAGAATTCCTATAATTCCTATAAACACACTCCTAAACCAAGTGGACAGCCTTCCCAGAAGAGTTGAAGCTGTTCTAGCTGGAAAGGGTGGACCAACATCTTTTTGAGCCCTAAAGAATGTGAGTCAAGTCAGGTGAGCGAATACTTTTTGAAATATAGTATATATACAGTGATTGTGCTAGTTCTCCTACTTGAGATGAGAGAGGTCTGTAATTTTCATCAGTTTAACTATGAGAGACAAAATAAGAAAAAAAATCCAGAAAATCAGTGATTTTTAAAGAATCTATTTGTTAATTATGGTAGAAAATGAGTATTTGGTCACCCACAAACAAGCAGTGTTTCTTGCTCTCATAGACCTCTAACTTCTATAAGAAGCTCCTCTGTCCTCCACTCATTACCTGTATTAATAGCACCTGTTTGACCTTGATATTTGTATAAAGACACCTGTCTACAGCCTCAAACAGTCAGATTCCAAACTCAACAATGGCCAAGAGCAAAGATTTGTCGATGGACACCAGGAAGAAAACTGTAGACCTAGTCTAGGCTGGGAGGAGTGAATCTGCAATAAACAAGCAGGTTTGTGTCAATAAATCAACTGTGGGAGCATTTGATAACCATTGATAACCTCGCTCGATCTAGGGCCCTATGCACATCTTTTGAGCTGGGACCAAAGTAAAAAGGCTATTATCAGTAGCCAAGAGGGACTCACATATTGCAGTGCCAGGTGTGTCCCCCTGCTTAAGTCAGTACATGTTTAGGCCTGGCTGACGTTTGCCAGAGAGCATATGGATCATCTAGAAGAGGATTGGGAAAATATCATGTGGTCAGATAAAACCAGAATATAACGTTTCGGTAAAAACTTAATTCATCGTGTTTGCATCCCAAGAACACATACACACTGTGAGGCAGGAGTGGGAAATAGAAAATGTTGCCTCCAAACAAAAACTGCATGGAGGAATGGGCAAAAATACCAGCTACTGTGTGTGCAAACCTGGTAGAAACGTTTGACCTCTGTCATTGCCAACAAGGTTTATCAAGTATTGAGTTGAAAATCCTTTATTGACCAAATATTTATTTAATATTATATCTAATTATATATATATTTTTATATATTATATAAAAATGTGTTACACAGTGTATACACACACATCACATACTACATATAACTTTGTAGGTTATCTTCCTGATTTTTGTTTTGATTGGCTCACTGTCCGACCCTACATTACTTGATCAGGGTTTTGTTTATCTTTGCTTGTGTTGCTTGACCTTAGTGTAGCTTTTACTACCAATGATCATATTTTTCTCTTTCATAGACTGGAGAAGGTTGTTGGTGTTAAGGGCATGGATGGAGCATTTTTTTCTGGTTTAGATCTTGCTTGCCTGAATGCCATTAATATATACATTTAAAAGTTGACTCTAAGCTATGCAATGTATAGTCAGGTGTCCCACAAATGTCTATTTTGGGCCCACTGCTTTTTTCCCCTGTATATGCTGCCTCTGGGAAGAAATATTCAAAGACAAGGTATCAGTTTTTATTGTTATGCTGATGACACACAGATGCATGTTTCAGCATGATGAGTGACATGATCTTAATAAAGCTGAGGAATGTGCAAAGGAGATTAGACAATGGATGCTAAATATCTTTCTTCTTCCTAACTTCTAATTTTGTAATGGGTGGTAGTTCAATCACTTCCTGGGAAGCAGCAAAAGATCTTGACATGATTATTGACTGCAGTCTTTTATTAAAGGCTCATGTAGATAATATTACAAGGACAGCCTTGTCAGAATCAGAAAGCTTACATCTAACTGCCTGTGGTCGAAGAATGAGTACTTCTGTTTTATCAGATATATTTAAGAAAAAGAAAGGTGTTTAGCATTTATTGTCTAATATACTTTACACATTTCTCAACTTTATAAGGTGACGTCTCTCATCTGGCTTTGCTGAGACATACAGCCTTGTGTCATTTACATAACAATGGAAACTGATACCCTGTCCTTGAATAGTTGTACCCAGAGGCAAAAGACAGAACCTTGAGGTACACCACAATTTTTCATTACACATCTTAAAGACATCTCCTGTTAAATCTGCATACTGTATTCCCTTAACTGCAACAATGTTCTACAGTCTATGAAGGAGAAAAGTATGATCAATGTTTTCAAAATCTTCACTAAGCTCAAGCAACACAACACAAGGATACACAACCCTGATTAGATGCCATTAGTATGTCACTAATCACTTTAACCATTGCTATCTTTGTGCTGTAATGAAGCCTAAAACCTGACTGATATAGTTCATAATTGTTGTTAGTGTGTAGGTATGAACACTGCTGAGCTATAACCCTTTAAAAATTTCATAAAATTTGAGATATATTTGAGCCTATAATTAGAAAGTTGACTGGGGTCAAGGTCAGGTTTTTTAATTAGCAGTTTATAATGTAAATGTATAGGATTTAGGTACCTCTCTGAGTGAAGAATTGATTATGTACTATAACGGTCCAAATGTTCCTGGTAGAATGTGTTTTAGAGATGATTTGATTAGTTAGTGCAGAGTTTGATGACTTTGATTAATTATGTCTTGTTAACAGAGCTTTAAAGTTTGAGGTGAATGTGTAGAGGCTGTAGGTACATGTGGCAGAGGGTACATTATGATTTAGCCATATTTAAATGTAATTAAGTAATGATCTAAAATGGCTTTACACTTTTCAAACTGCATGCTAAGCTGAGAGAGTGATCCTACATGTGCAGCCATATATTTTAGAGAGAAAAGTGAGAACGTAAAATGGCTAGCCATCTGGCTTCATTATTAGGAATAAAAAATATATTATTTAAACTTCATGAGTATATTCTGTATTTAATTTCCATAAAGCTGCTTTGCTTTCCATTGTAAAAGCGCTATAGAAATAAAACTGAATTGAACAGAATTGAACTGAAGTTTAAATCTTGTCTCAAGACGTATTTGTTGAGTCTGGATCCCCTAAAAGTTTCCTTCTCTTAGAATAGGTCATATACACTTTTATATATACGCTGTCACACATGTTGCTTGTAGCAGGCTGGTCCTGAAAATCCAGTTCACGTTGTAGTGTTGTCCTCCACAAGTCCCTTTAATAAATTTCCTTCAATGCTGTCATATGGACGTCTCATTACATGATCTTAGAAATGTACCTTGCAGGATTTGATATGCTCCAGTAACTCATTTTCTGTTCTGGCCATCCTGCAGACTTCATAAAAGAAGTTCATAAAAGAAGTTTTATATTAGCTTATTCCTCTTCTATTTAAATACTCTGCTGCTGAGCAGAATCTAGATATTCTGTAGTATTATATGTTTTCTTTATTATACATTTCACAACTTAATGTTTTGTTCTGAACTTCTTTTCTAGAGGCTCCTTAGTTTAATATTCTAAAAGTAGTAGATGAAAAAGTAGTCAAGCGCGCAGTATGCTAGCTGTCGAATTTTCCCCTGGCCACATATGTTAGTCATGTGAGGATAAGCAAAAGCATATGGTATGGATGGAACATCTTACTCATGGAACACTTATACCAAAGCACAATTTTATAAAAAAGTAAAAAGCTAGACTCTTGAGAAAGTAAGCATTGTCTTACTATATATTATTTATTGTTTAAAACAGAAAAAAGTAAATGATATAAAATGGTTCTGTGGCATAGTTATTCACAATTTCAGACTTCACTCGGTGTGAATTCTGACACAGATGCTGATTTTAACACTAAACATGTACAGGCATTGCATCACATCTCTAGGTTGCTACTGTAGTACTGTAGTGCCAGTAATCAGCACCCTCTCATCATCCACTCAACTTGTAACCAACATTTAAAGTGTCTACCACACTCCCTCACATGTATTTACAGACACACACACATACACACACCATTATAAACAAAGACTTTCTTAAGTCTTTCTTATGAGATAAAAGTGAAATTGTAAAACTACATTAGTGAAAGTGATACATTTTGCCACTATGTTTGCACACAGCAGAATTGGTCCTCTGCATTTAACCCATCCGTGCAGTGAAACACACAAATACACACACACAGGTGAAGTGAGCACACGTGCCCGGAGCAGTGAGCAGCCAGCACAGCACCTGGGGAGCAACTGGGGGTTATGTGCCTTGCCTAAGGGCACTTCAGCCATCACTTGTTGCTAATTGTAATCAAACCAGGGACCTTCCGGTCGCAAGTCTGGTTCCTTAACCACAAGCCTACGACTACACCACAAAAGTCTTCATTAACTATCAACCATTTCCTCATCCTCCAGTCTACGCTATTAGATAAGAAAAAAAAAACTATCCCATAACAGAATCACTTTATATTCGATATCTGATTAAATTAGTTTCACATAACACTTTGATCATTTTGATAAAAGCAGTCATGCTTATTCCAGTTTGAAGGAGGGAACTGTAAATATTTAGGTTATTATAAGCAGACAACCATTGCATGGTGTTTGTTTGCAAGTTTATGTTATTCATCCACGCTCATAAAGATCACACATGCATTGTAAGGGAAGAAATGACAGTAAAAAAGGTATATGTTCTGTTTAACTTATGGCCAGAAACTAGATAGTATCTACAGTAGTATTGTTTTTTTTTCTTCTTCTCTATTTTATGTTTGCTGTAGAATGTTCACACTTCACCTTTTTTATACAAATACATGACTTATGAGTTCTTTTACAGAGGCTCCTTCTTAATCTACTATGCTAAAAGTAGTGGATGAAAAAAAGTAGTCAAGAGCACAGTAGGCTAGCTGTTGAATTTTCCCCTGGCCACATGTGTTAGTCATCATGGTGTGGTGCGTGGCACAAAGCGCCACAGTTCTGGTATCATCCAATTTTAAATTCAGGAAAACCCATAGGAATGCCTAGCTGGGTTACCATGGTAGCCTGTAATAAAAAACTCGTAAATTTGGGCTTCTCCATGGAAACCAGACTTTTGTTTTTTCCTGAGAGGATAAGCAAAACCATATGGTATGGATGGAAGCGCTTACTCATTTCTTATACCAATGCACATTCATGCAAAAAGTTAAAAGCTAGACTTTTAACAAGATAAGAATTTACAGTTTCAAGTACACTACAACTACTTACGATTCGGACACATGTTCTATTATTAACACTGAACAGATACAGGCATTGCATCACATGTCTAGGTTGCTTAATTTAGTGCCAGTAATCAGCACCCTTTAATCATCCACTCGACTTACTCAAGTTCTAACTAACATCTAGAGTGTTTACCACATTCCTTCACACTTCAAAGAATTTACACACACACATCATTAGTAAACAATGACCAATCTGTGGCAGTCTTTCTTGGAGATAGAAGTGAAATAGTAAAACATTCATCCCCATTAACCATTAACCATCAACCAGTATACATCCTCAGAGTGAAAGAGGAATATCATAATATTAAAACATTTCTATTAAAATTATTTTCAGATTCAAACCCTTTCACAGGTTTCTAAGAATCAACTGATGGTGGATTTAAGCTGAGGAATTTTGCAGACACAGCAAGTTAACGGAACTAATCTCATTGATGAGAAGGAAACAAGATGACTGTGTTCAGCCCTGTTTTTAACAATGCATGTGAGAGTTCTAAAATATTTTTGTCAGTGACATGAAACAGGGGCATCTGGGCACTTGGGCAAGAAGTAAAATGGCATGCTTCCAGTATTTTTCTGGTCTTAAGTAGTTTTATGTAGTAAAAGCTTTTGAAACACCTTCACAGACTTCAGACATATCTACATATGTTGGGTTTCTAAGACATAAGAACAAAACTTTATCTATTATTACATGAGAAATGACTTATGTGTTACCTTTTATGGAAAAGAGTTGGTTTCAAGCTGACATATCTCATAAAAGTAATTAGAAATGTTTATTAATTTGAGCAGATGTGCCTTTTAACCTCAGCAAGACAGTGCAGTTTTGTGGTTTTCATAGAAAGGCTAAACTGATTAAACGCAGGGGTGTCTTTCATATGAAAGAAGCCCTTCACAGCCCTGACACTATTGGGATACAACCACAAAAAATGCTTGCGTGCGGTGTCAAAGCTGAAAATGAAAGGGGTGAGAAAAAAGAAGCTATTCTTTAGAATTTTACAGTGGGGTCCTAACTGGTTTATTTTCCTGCATTTCTCATTGGCTGGGTTGTTCAAGGACACAGGATCTCTTAGATCTGACCAAAAAAGGAGTTTTTAGTGCTACTGGAAATTCCCCCACCATAATGGGAAAAGTATGGCATGTTCTGCAACACGAAACAAGAATTTTGCAAACATAATCTGGTATTTACGCAAATCTCATAACCAGGCAATGGCAAATCTCAACAGATAAAGATAATGTATGACTAGAACAGAGGATAAAAGACATGACATAACATAATTAAAATAATGTAATGCACAAGTGAAAATGTTTGGCCATAGCAGTCAACCTAAAAGTGGAAGCTTATCCTGATGTTATTATCAGTTACAGTAGTACACATCATTTAACCTTGGGTGTGCCACATTACTTCAGTACAAACATATGCAATGCTCAATCAATAGGTACAGTGACAACCATTAAGTTTAAATATGGCTACGGCTCTTTTAAACAGACTTTGGAAAAGAGAGAAAACATCATTAGTAGGAGTTTAACTCCAATTTCAAGACTCCAGTTTCTAGAGGTATGTGGCATCAATGCACAAGAGATCTGTGATTTATGGGTTGTGGGAATGCAGGGTTTGAGTGTGTCAGGTATCACATTTCTGATCACCTCTTTGTTTTTTTTTCCTATGGATTTTGCAGGTCTGTTTCTCTTCAGTTTTGGACAAATCCTCTTAAAACCTTTGTACTGGCATTAATGGCTCAGCTGTGGCTGTCGAGACAATGAAAGTATTTGGTATCAGTGCAATCTGTATATTATGGTAATATTATATATATATATATATATGCAGGGGTTAGACAATGAAACTGAAACACCTGTCATTTTAGTGTGGAATGTTTCATGGCTAAACTGGACAAGCCTAGTGGCCAATCTTCATTAATTAAGTGTGAAGGTTCAATTAGCAGGGTAAGAGCACAGTTTTGCTTAAAATATTACAATGCACACAACATTATGGGTGACATACCAGAGTTCAAAAGAG
>JAOUQT010000016.1:8390620-8404749 GCA_025769995.1 Xyliphius kryptos | reverse complement strand
ACCAATTCCGCTGTGTGCAAACATAGTGGCAAAATGTATCACTTTTTATTAAAGGGCAGGGTCAAGTATGTATTGTTCCACACTCTCTTAAGAAGGATGCGTCTTCCTAATCTCAGCAGTTTTTAACTTTAGACTGGATAATGAAAGCTTAATATATTCAGCAGTTTCCTCACATGAAAAGAATCAGCATCAGAATCATATTTCCTGTTTCTGAAGCTGTCCAAAACACATTTAAATCTTTGCTGTGAGATCTTTGCACACTTTTTCCTTACTTGCACAATCTAGTTGATTCAGGAACTTAAATATTGTCTCAAATACTGTACTTTTCTATCCATATTCCTTCAAGTCAGTATCAGAGTATCTGTTTTCAGATAATCCACAGAATGGTTATTCTTCTGTAGGATTATAGAAATGGATTCAGTGCTCATCAGGAACATAATAGATTTAAGTGGTTTAAGTACACTTCCTCTGCAAATCTCTCATCCCAGACTGTCAAGGTGATTACACCTTTGGCATTTTTTTTTAAAACAGTTGGTCTGTCAAGGCGGAGCACACAATAGCTTGATGTTCAAGCTACAGCGTTATCATGTCATAGCTTGCGTTCCACAGAATTAAAGTACGGGTTGCTATTTGTAGCACCTTTGCTTCAGTTCTATGTCATGAGCAGTTGTAGTGCTATGGTGAAACTATTCGCATTTTTCCAAACATATGAGATACTTGGCTCACTGCCATACCTTTAAGTGGTGCTAAATTGAGAGTGTGAGCAAAGCAAGGCACATGCTACAACAACTCCTATTTGTTAACTTCATTTACGATGTTCTTAGCATTGACAGGTGTAATATGGATTTGGGCATCAGGTCTTTCTAGTTTCTATGCTGTCACTGTTTCTCTCAACTCTCTTGAAACGCATGCACTAATGTGGCTCTCAAACACAGCTTTTGTCTGGAGCATGTGGCTTTGAGCAGTAATGGTTAAGTAGCACTCTGTTGCCCTATATGTCAATTTGCTTTGCCCATTCACTATGGGGACATAGCAGCTGCTTAAATGAATTTGGAAGAAACAGATTTTCCACAATTAAGTGATACACAGCGGAATTGGTCCTCTGCATTTAACCCATCCGTGCAGTGAAACACACAAATACACACACACAGGTGAAGTGAGCACACATGCCCGGAGCAGTGAGCAGCCAGAACAGCGCCCGGGGGGCCAACTGGGGGTTAGGTGCCTTGCCCAAGGGCACTTCAGCCATGACTTGTCAGTTACTGGAATCGAACCAGGGACCTTCCGGTCGAAAGGCTGGTTCCTTAACCACAAGCCTACGACTGCTCCAAAGTAACACATTTACAGGACATCTTATTAAATGAGTTTGCATATTAGATGTATTAGCACAAATGTTTGACACTCGAGTAGAGCAAAGTTTACACACAACTACCTTATGATCACCACTGTGTCCATCATCACTGGGAAACCAAAATATTCCCAAACAGAAGATGGATGAGGCAAGGATTTCACACAGAGCTAATCATCTAAAAGGCTAACAAAACAACAGAATGGCTTTTTTAAACTAGCCCAAAACTAAGTCCTATTACACACACACAAAAAAGTTTGTATAGGAATCTGAGTACAGCCACCGGTTCACACATATACACTAAGTATTTTGTTTTTTTAAAAAGAATATAGTATTCAATTTACATCTTGTACCGTATTGAAACACTATATCAAAAAAATACATTTTACTATGTGCATAATGGCACCTCTACATTCCACCCAATGCTAAAGCTAAGAAATCGCTCTGTTAACTTTACAGGGCTATTAGTGACCTGCATATCACACCCCGATGAACTGTTTAAAGTCACTGGATTTTAAATCATGGAAATCTCAATACAGTGCTCGCGACATTCCATATGATATTAGTGGAGTGTGCAACGAGAGGGGTGAACACACTGGATCTTTTGTTTAGGGAAGCTGTAACTGATGGCGACTATGAAGTTGGAGGAGGACACTTGAGACCGTCTACATCAGCAAGTGCACTGATGGTGTCATTGTCTCCAAGACGCTCCAACCAGTAGCTGTGGGTGAATGAGCCTTTAGATCAAGTGACACAAACGCCTTAAGACCAGCAAGTGCCAAACTGTCATGGGCATCCACACAGCATCCACAGCCACTTCAAGAATAGCAGTGATGCACGCCACATGTGGCAGGGCATCCAGACCATTACTAACTCCAGGACAATAACACAAGGCATGTGTTCTCACATGGTGTTCTCATATGATGAGAACAAGGCACAGAACGATGACACCGCAAGCAAATCTTCCTAGTGGCCAGGTTCTCCGTCTCATCACAGCTGATGTGGGGAAAGATTAAAGCAAAATTAAGCCATGAAAACATGCTGGACCAGACAACATTAGTGGCAGAGTGATCAGAGAATGTGCAGACAAGCTGGTAAATGTTCTCACAGACATCTTTAACAGGATGATATTCCAACTCCAGGGGATCCAATGATGGGGCAACTGGGTTTTATCTTACCAATGAATGGTTAAAGAAGAATTTAGTTGCAGTTATTGCTACACATGGGTCACACCAGATACTGACAGCAAAGATTTGCATACTTTTGCCACTCAAAAATATGTAATATTTGATAATTTTCCTCAACTAAATATAATATTTTTGTCTCATATGTTTTTTGGACGTGTGTGAAAATATGTTTTAAGTCATACTTATGCAGAAACAGACAATTCATAAGGGTTTACAAACTTTCAAGCACCACTGTAATTTTTACACAAGTAATCAGACTCCTTAATAACCAACGAATGGAATAAACACTCCATACACAAGCACACACAGCGGGACCGTTTTCACTGTCCCCTTGCAACTCTGCACAAAAAGCTTTTTCATTTATAAAATGTTACAGCTGATAAATGTTTCCAATGTTTACACATCCACACTTTATTCTAAATACATTTCTTACGGAATTGTTTATTTACAGGTTAACACAACTAGATTTGTATTATTTTGCACCGGTTGTATTGCTTAGTGTTGTGTAAAGCTCTGTCCTGCACTTTCTGGCAATCATTAACATGCGTGAACTTTATATAATAGTCTCACGTGTATTAGTATTCGGTGTCTAGCTTTATTCTGTGTTGTTCTTTGGAGCCTGTTTCACTTTGTACTACACATGATATATGGTTGACAAAAAAAAAACACTTGACTTGAGAGGCATTGTGTTAAATGTGGTCATACCTCTCTCTCTTGATTATCCGAGGTGTGTGGTGTCCATTGGTACTGGGTTGCTGGTGAGGCGGTTTAGACAAAGAGGTTAACTTGTCCTCTGTGCTCTTTTCCTCTGATCTAGCCTCAGTCACATCCTTCCATAACTGTTGCAGCTCTGCGGATATCAGACCTGTTTAAAACGTCGGACAGCTTACTAAGTATGATTTTATTTTATAAGTAGTCAAATTTAGTATATGAGTTTCTCATTTAATTAGCAGTCCTTATATCCAGTATCAGATCAATGCAGGTTTAAAGTTTCAGTTGAGCTCTAAATATTTTCCAGCCTAGGATTTAAAATCTGTGCTGAAAGGTGCCATTGGTAGTTCATGCAAAAGCTATGCAATAAAAATAACAGTAAAGGAAAAGTACTATTTTTCATACTCTGGGGCAGTGATGAAAGTGATGTGGCCGGGAGTGTCAGAAGTCCTTGCCTCTGCAGATGCTGCTGTTGAAGAGAGAGGAGCTGCTGCTGGACAGCCATCTGCTGGGCAAGCATCTGCTGCTAAAATAACATTCACTTAAGCACATATCATTTCAATGGCAATTACTAAACAGAGTACAGCAGCATAATGGAGTTCACCAGTTAAGCTAGTCAGCATTGCTAACAACTATATACCACCGGATATACCAATTACACATTCAAATATTTAACCATGTTTATGCTGTATGACCATTCTATATGTATTTCTCCTGTATTAACATTTGAACCACATATTTTTAGTTGTATTCAAATGCATTCACAGTTAGCCAGATTTATCAGATTGCAGAATTACACTTCATATACAAATCAGCTCATAACCACCAACTGCACTGTTCGTTATTTCCAGCTGCTTCATGCAAAAGAAGAGTGATGCATCCAAGATTACGAACCATTTCTGTGAACCTGTGGCTACGATAGCCATACATACACATATTCTCTGACTGGACTGGACCCTAATATGGTCCTCTATTGTTGCCTATCTAATATAATTTCTGATGTTTTGTGCATCTTCAATTAGTTTAAGATACTGCAAAATAGCTTAATTTAGCTTATTTTAAATCTATGGGAAATACGCAAACTCAAAGCCAACAAACCACAGAGATGGACTGAAAACGGACAAACACATCCTAACTCTCAATTGTGGTTGAAGCGCTTTGGAGAGAGAGGTAAAGAACCCAAAGATCACTGTGGCTGCGCTCCCAAATGGAACATTATCTAAAGTGTAGAGTAAAATGTGAAAAAGATATAAAAAAAATAAATAAATAAATAAAATAATAATTAAATAAAAAAAAAAAAAAACACACACACCAGCATAGATCTGTAGTTGACGAATTTGGGCAAAAATATCCCAAAAAATGTTCTGTGCGTATAAGTTACATTGGGTGTTTTTGCACAATTTTGTCCCAGTGAATATAAACGATACTACAATATTATCTGACTTACAAAATATTCCCTTGAACCAATCTGGCCCGCTCAAAAACTTCCAGGAGTCCATAAAATATTCAAACCATCCCATCTGTTACCAACAACCATTTTACATTTAAAGTCACAGAGATCATACTTGCTTTTTGTCATGGATGGTGCATGTACAGTTGAGCCAAATGTTCTTAAACAAGGCATGAGACATACAATTTGTCATTTACACCTGAATTTTAATGGAAATTTTCCGAATTCTCATATAATCTACACACTAACACATAAAGGGCTTATTTAGAAATATACACTTATAAGTACTCTACATTATGCAGCATGAAAAAGAGAAAACTGCACTACATACCTCTTTGCTGAGTTTACTAGTATGCTGCTGCTGGATAAGCTGCAGTCGGAGCTCATCCTGCTGCTTCTTGTAGAATTCCTGCAACTGTTGCTGTAAAACAGCAGTTGTAATGAACACACCATAAGAGTAATACACTCAAAAGCCACTATATTAGGTACACCTGTTCAACTGCTTGTTAACACAAATATCTAATTTTGATAACTAAGCCAAACACCTGGCCACAACTCAATGCATATAGTGGTATAGACAACCTGCTGAAGTGTAAACTGAGCATCAGAATAGGAAAGAAAGTGTATATTATCAAACTGCTTTTCTGGTGTAAAAACTTTGAACTGGTCATAATTTGACTGATGAATGTTCGAACCTGTTGCAACATCAGAGCCTGCTGTTGCTGTAGAAGCAGTTGAAGCTGTTGGGGGTTCAGGACTTGCTGCTGAAGAATCTGTTGCATCTGCTGAGGTGTGATCACTTGAGGGGTCATCATGGGCAGTGATACAGGCACCTACATCACACGTACACAATACAGATGCATGGGCATTAGAGGTGATTCTGATATATGTGTTTTTATGGCCTAGATGCGTCAAGGGCAGTGTTTAGAGCAGTGGCGATGATGGCAGATCTTCTGTATACATTTCCATTGGCCTATTTAAAATTGTAATTAATGTTTGTTAAATTGTCCCTGAAATACAGTGATAACGGTAATTATTTAGAGCCCTTTAAAATGTTACTCGTTGTTTCATTGCAGCCACTTGCTAATGTAAACAGAAAAAACAGAAATGTAGACATTTTTGCAAATGTACTGAAAAACTGAAATATCAGGTTAATAAGTAATCAGACATATGAAAGCCCGCTTAAAGTTTGCCAAAAAACACATGAAGGACTCCCAGACTATGAGAAATAAAATGCTCTGTTCTGCTGAGCTGAAGATAAAAAATTTTTGAAGTTAATTCTAAGGGGTATGTGTGTTTGGTACTGCACATTTCCTGCCCAATACAATCCCAACAATGAAACATGATGGTGGCAGCATCATGCTATTGGAGTGTTTTTCAGCTGCTGGGACAGGACGACTGGTTGCAATTGAAGGATAGATGAATGTGGCCAACTACAGAGATATCCTGTGCTCTGCACCTCAGACTGGGCAGAAGGTTCACCTTTAAACAAGACAATGACCTTAAGCACTCAGTTAAAATAACAAAGGAGTGGAACAACTTAGTGACCATTCTTGAACCAGAACCCTGACCTAAACCCAATTGAGCATCTATGCAGGGACCTGAAAATGGCTGTCCACCAACTTTCACCATCCAAAATAAAAAACTGGAAAGGTTCTGCAAAGAAGAAACCCAGAGGATCCTAAAATCTAGGTGTGAAAAACTTGTTGCATCATTTCCAAAAGATTTATGGCTGCATTAGCTTAAAAGGGTGCTTCTACTCAATACTGAACAAAGGTTCTGAATACTTCTGTCTACATTTCTGTTTTTTTCAGTCAAGACAGGGCACGGAGTGTACATTAATGAGGAATACAATGAACTTTTTTGGATTTCAGCAACTGGCCGCAATAAAATAAAAAGTGAAAAATGTCAAGGGGTCTGATGACTTTCCGTCCACTGTAGAACTGATAACATGCAGCTATATAAAACAGACAGGAAGACGATAAGGGGGCTCACATTACAGTTCATGCCAATATCTGAGAACACGGCGATGCAGTTTAATTCTCTGATCACAGCAGCGGTACAACTTGGATTTTAACCTGAAACATCATTCACTTTAGGCTGCATGGTGGTTTATGCTCTGGGCAGACCCCTTAAGAAGGTCACAGGGTTGAGCCAATCATAACCTTTGTAAATCTTAGTACACACTCACTGGCGAAAATACCTGACAATCACACCCAGATGTGCATGTAATTTCAGGTATTTTCTATTATAGTTACAACCCCGATTCCAATGAAGTTGTACATTGTGTAAAACATAAATAAAACATAATACAATTATTTGCAATTCTTTTTTAATCCATACACAATCGAATAAAAAATTTTAACCTCAACCTTTTTTTCCGCAAATATTCACTCATATTCCAAAAAAGTTGGGACAGTTGAAGTTTTTTAAAAAAACACCTGTTTCGAACATTCCACATATGAACAGGTTAAGTGTAAACATGCGAGTGTCATAAAGGAAGCATCCCGAAAGGCAAGGATGAGATTCACCACTTTGTGAACAACTGCGTGAGAAAATAGTCCAACTGTTTTAGAACAATGTTTCTCAACATGCAATTGCAAAGACTTTCATCATCTGCAGTCCATAATATCAGCAAATTCAGAAAATCTGGAGAAATCTTTGCAACTAAGCGACAAGGCCAAAAACCATTGCCCATGACCTTTGATCTCTGAGGCAACACTGTATTAAAAACCGATACCATTCTGTAATGGATATTACCACATGGCCTCAGGAACACTTCAGAAACCCACTGACAGTGTGCACAGGTTGTCGTACCATCTACAAGTTAAAACTCCACCATGCAAAGCGGAAGCTATACATCAAATACACCCAGAAACACTGCCAGCTTCCCTGGGGCCGAGCTCATCTGAGAAGGATTGACGCAAAGTGGAAAAGTGTAGTGTGGTTTGATAAGTACACATTTCAAAATGTTTTCTGAAATCTTATGCATTGTATCCTCCGGGACAAAAAGGAAAATGACTGTCCTGATTGATATCAGCTCAAGGTTCAAAGCTAGTATAGGGGTTGTTAATGGGTAACTTGCACATCCGTGAAGGCAAAATTAATGCTGAAAGGAACAAACAGATTTGGGAGCAACATATGCTGCCATCCAACGTTTTTTTCAGGGATGTCCTTGCATATTTTAGCAAGACAATGCCAAGCCACATTCTGCATGTGTTACAACAGCTTGGCTTCGCTGTGAGTAGTAGACTGGCCTGCCTGCAGTCCAGACCTGATTCCCACTGATGGGGAATACTGATGGGGTCAGAGGAGAATAGACAGACTGGTTCACCATCTCTGTTTAAAGTATTCCACAAGGCAGTTCTGAAGGCAAAATGGGGTCGATCCGTTTGGCAACAAGGTGTTAATCTGCTAATATGAAAGAAAAAACGATTTGAACTGGTCATGCGTTGATCGATGAATGTTCGAACCTGCTGCTACATCAGAGCATGAATTTGCTATAGAAGCAAGTGGAACAATTTGGTGAAGAACAACATATAGAAGTGATGGTCAGGTATCCACATAATTTGGCTACACAGTGTGTAAATACTTTGACAGTTAATATTTAAAACCATCACTATAGGACAGTATTATAATTTCTGCAATCAGGAAATCTTTGAATTCAAACACAAACATTTGTTTTGAATAATAACAGTTCAAATAATTTTTTATTTTACATTATTAGTCCACTAGCAGATATGTATCGTTTAGCCAGAAGCAGATACTATCCCGACACGTATGCAATAAAAACACTCAGTGTTTTTTCACCGTATACAATAAACAGAATCATTAAAATGACATTTATGGATCTGCATAAACAACAGTTTCACTGTGGTGCACAACAACTGTGAAAACAAAACTGGAGATTGCATTTTAATGATGGCTTCACAAAACACACAAACAAACAAGGGGTTCCACTAAAGACGGCTGTGTTGGAGCACAAGTAAACATGCCACTAGACCGTTTCTCTGCAGCTGAGAGTGAAATATAAAAAAGTACCTTCTCTCTCGTACATACTTATTCTCCGACACCCTCAAGTAAGCCCTAGATTACATAAATAACAGTAACCCCTCAGCTAAGCGTTGAGACAACTAACGGCAATAATTCTGCTTTTACCGGCTCTGTTGATGTGCACCGTCTCTATGACGATAGACAAGTCCAGGCAGTGTTTTGTTGTTGTTATTGTTCATGCCAGTGTGTCAGGGAACAACTGTCTGTGAGTGAGCATGTCAACAAGCAAGTACGTCTGAAAACACAGGCCCATAAATCAACATGCCTCAACAGCCCATAAGCAAACTGTTTGCTATTATAGCAGAACTATAAACATTTTAGGGATATAGCTCCTTTCCCAGGCAAAACATAATAATAATATAGTTTTAACTTCCATTCCATGCCTATGAAAAGCAAGCACAGTCCTTAAATACACTGATGATTAGAAATTTGATGATTAGACATTTTAGAAATCAAGTCAGAAGCCAGATATCATAGAACGCATGTCATTTTATTAGCTCATCGCTCTGCCATGACACCAATGCGGGGGAAAGAAAATAAATATCTCCTAGAAATATGCAAGACGATTACAGTAATATAGCGTTCATCTTCCAGCAGCATATAAAGTTACCAAGTCAAGCCTAACAAAATGAAAAATTGTAAATACACCTGTCAATATATTATAAAATCAGTAGATCTGTACCAGGAACCAATTTAAGAAATATTTATTTTCAAGTGTAAAAAAAAAAACAACAACAACAACAACAACTGCTAACAACTGCTTACAAACGACAAACACCACATTCTGTTCAAACATAATCAAACCATCATACACATCAAGAACAATACAGACCTGGTTGAATATATCCTGGATAAAGTCTGCACATCCAGCCGTATCTATTCTTTCGGTTGTAGTGGGCCTGCTGATGCTAGTATTCAGAGTAAGTGTGACTCCATTTGGCTGAATGGATTTCATTCCCCCACTTTACAGACTGCTAAACGTGTCCAATCATGTACTTAACAGCCTGCCCTCTACACTACCTAACCTATTTAACCTGTGCTCATTTCTGTCCATTCATTCCAACGCAGAGTAATCAACAACACTTTAACCATATGACTAGCAAGAAAGAAAGATTCAGATAATGCTACACATTAATAAAAAGAAATACAATAAATAAGTGTGTTGGAAAGAAGTAAGCATGATTACAGTTCTACCTTGGATTCTGGCTCCTTCTCCACACTCTTCTGGGACTTCTCCCCACTCTGCTGTTGCTGTTGTTGAGCAACTTGAAGTTCCTGAAGATGCGAAAAACAATAACAAGGTCCTGATTGGCTTTGCTAAGTCTCTAAGGAGTATTGTCTTTGTTTTTCAGCACATATAAATGTACAGTCAACTCACTTCTGAGTACAACAATTAACCCTTCATTATCTTTGGTACATTTAATAAATGACAGGTCATCCAGAAAACGCTAAAAACCAGTACTACAGGTTGGCCATGGCTGCAGCACCACGGTGTCACATGGCTGTTTGACTATCAACACAGACATGCTTTTTCAGAAGAGATCTGCAGTTTTCACAAGGAGAGACAAGTCAAGTCTCAAATGATCAAATTAAAAAAAGGGGTCATGTATAAACATGGCTTTGGAAGCATTCTGAAGCCATTACCAATAATTAATAAAATAAGGAATAAATAAGAGGCTCAAAAAGGAAACTTCGACCCATTGTTGGTAAAACATCTGATCACGTATAAAATCCTCTGTCCTTGTATAAAAAGCCAAAAGGTTACAAACAGAAATACATTCATGTAGAATGTGCTATCGAATCCAACTCATTCAGACTCACAGGTGTATTTATTTATACTGATTGATCATATTGTAACAGTTCCCAACCATCTATTATTGTCTATCCCAGTGCAAATAATGCTGTTCATATCTGTATATCATTCATAAGCATTTTCAAAAGCAAGCACTTTTGCAGAAGTGCATCTTTAGATTCTGCTTGGTAAATGAAACTAAATAAACAGCTGACCATAGCCTAATAACGGTCTAATGTTTTATTAAGGTTTGTATTAATGGAGTAAAATACTGGAGGAACAATATCACAGTAAAACAAGGCGTTTTATGATTAGGTAGTTGAAGTTTGGCTCGGTCGGAATAATGGCGAGGCAATGTCTTCATTAACACGACTGGTTTCCTGCCTGTGCATATGTAAAGGGTTTGTTCGTGCTGGAAAACACAATACATGTAATAGAATAGAAAATTAGGTAAACCAAGAATAGGGATTCAAACAGCAACACATTAAAAAAATAAACCACTGTGGGACATCCCCTTTTCTCTTTACAACAGTCTGTAAACATCTGGGGACTGAGGAGACAAGTTGCATAACTTGAGGCATAAGAATGTTAACCCATTCTTGTTCAATGTAAGATTCTAGTTCTTTTTTGTCATATCTTCTGTTTTATGATGCGCCAAAAGTTTTCTATAGATAAAAATTCTTCTTCTGCGCAGCCATGATGCTGTAATTGATGCAGTATGTGGTTTGGCATTGTCATGTTGGAAAATGGAAGGTCTTCCCTGAAAGGGACGTCTTCTGGATGATAGCATATGTTGCTTTAGAACCTGGATATACCTTTCAGAATTGATGGTGTTCTTCCGGATGTGTAAGCTGCTATGCCACACGCACTAATGCAACCAAATACCATCAGAGATGCAGGCTTCTGAACTGAGCGCCAACTTGGGTCGTCTTTCTCCTCTCTAGTCCGACTAACATGTCGTCCCTGATTTACATAAAGAACTTCAGATTTTGATTTGTCTGACCACAGAACAGTTTGCCACAGTCCATTTTAAATGAGCCTTACCCCAGAAAAGACGTCTGTGCTTATGGATCTTGTTTAAATATAGCTTATCCTTTAAACTATAGAGTTTTAGCAAGCAACGGTGGATGGCACGGTGAATTGTGTTCATAGATAATGTTCTCTGGAAATATTCCTGAGCCCATTTTGTGATTTACAATACAGAAGCATGCCTGTATGCGATGCAGTGCCGTCTAAGGGCCCAAAGATCACAGGAACCCGATATGGTTTTCCGCCTATGACCCTTAGGCACAGAGATTCTTCCAGATTCTCTGAATCTTTTGATGATATTATGCACTGTAGATGATGATATGTTCAAACTCTTTGCTACACTGATATTGCTCCGCTATTTGTCAGCACAGAATTAGGGGGATTGGTGATCTTCTTGCCATCTTTACTTCTAAAAGCTGCTGCAGTCATGTTAATGACCTATTGCCAATTGGTAATCCAGCTGTTCCTTTTTTGTACCTTTAACTTTTCCAGCCTTTTATTGCCCCGTCCCAAGTTTTTTGAGATGTGTTGCTGTCACAAAATTTCAAATAAGCCAATATTTAGCATGACATTTCTAAATGTCTCACTTTCAACATTTGACATGTTGTCTATGTTCTATTGTGATTAGAATATTAGTTTTTGACATTTGTAAATTATTGCATTCCATTTTTACTTACAGTTTGTACTTTGTCCCAACATTTTTGGAATCAGTATGTAATAATAGTAATAATAATAATAATGGTTTGTAGTGGGTAATAATATGCTTGTAATTGGCCAGCTGTAGTATTCTGCAACAATTCTAAACAAAATCATACCGCAACGTATTTCAGAATATAATAAATGACACACTCCTGCCTCTTTCACACGATCTGAAAACAATTGTGTGTGTTTTGCCAATCATCTGAATTATTGTTCACAACATTTTTGTTTACAACAATCATAGAGTAATTTGGTGATTCATTATAAATACATTATATAGAAATACATTATAATATACTGTTCTAAAATTCATTTTCTCTACTATCTCCTTTGAAAAGTGTTCCATAACAATGTACCGGAAACATGCTAGCAACATTCTAGAACAACATTCCATCACATTCTAAAACAAATGTTGCATCGTGATGCAATATTCGGGACAAATCAAAGTTCTAGAACATGCTCCCAATATTAAAGGCTCTATAAAAAGCTTGTGCTATTCTAAAACAATGTTCTCCTACAATGTGTACAGTGTTCTAGAGCAACAATACATCAAGGCATTTAACTTTGTTCAAAAATAATGTATAAACAATCTAATTTTTAAAAAATAATTTAGATACATGTTCTATAACAAGGGTTACAATAATTTAGATTGATCATGATCTAATTCAATACTCTTGAAACTATATCCCAATATTCTAAGTATTCGGTATTCTAGAACACACCTGGATCACAATACTATAGAAACATTCTGCAACAATATACTATATGAAGCGGCAGAGAACAACAGTCCATTGTGATGTTCTATTACATGTTCTAGGTCATATTTTCATTGCAACATTATAGAACATTAACAAGATTTGTGAGCAGTATGGCTGCATTTATGCATTTATTGATTAGCTGTGAGAACATTCTGTGAGAACATCAAGATCTTTTCCTTATTATTCTACAACTGACAGAAGCAGAGGTGGGTTCACACATCCCCCTATAGGTGCCACCCCATCAGCACTCAGCCATCCTCAGGATTTGCGATCCAGTCCTCAGGAACCGCGTGTGCTGTTTGGTGGATATGACCATCAGTCCGCATGGACTGGAAGGTCTTAGTGAAGGCATCCATCATGGAATGAGCGAGCATCTTGGCAGTGCGCTTACTCTCACACTCCACAGCATGGCAGTCCATCTGAAATGTCAGGTCCTCGTTGATTTGCCGGTAGATAAATGCAAACACCTTCGGGCTCACCTCGTGATCTGCTGTACAGTATGCAATTCGTGCCACCTGAAATGTCTCCACTGAGTCTGGATCGTCACTCCGCCCACCCAAATGGTGCAGACGCACATGGAAGGGCCGGATCTCCAGTAAAGCATCCATGGTGCTTGATGAGCTCTTCGAATCCAATAACGCCACAACCGCAGACTCTGTGCAGCCTGATAGAAACTTGGAGCCCATAATTGACACTTTTCCTAGATATTTCACCTAAAGAAAGATGCAGGAAGAGATTAGAACTGTTTCATACAATAGTGATTACTGGTTTAATGTCATGTTACACACAATAGTTAGAATAATTAAAGAAAAAGTTAGTATGTCATCTGAGGTGTGAGGGTTAATGATTTAGTGTCTCCAGTTGATCTAACATACAAGTGCATGTTTTAGGGAGGCATCGGAATACCTGAACAAAACTTACACAGACATGGGACAATATGCAAACTTTACAGAGAAAGGACCCAGGCTGCCCAAACCACCTACGTCACCATTTTCTCACAAATCTGCTCCCAGTTCTCGGGGCAATCGTAGGCTTGTGGTTAAGGAACCAGCCTTGTGACCGGAGGGTCCCCGGTTCGATTCCCAGTAACGCCAAGTCACGG
>JAOUQT010000016.1:8337684-8347951 GCA_025769995.1 Xyliphius kryptos | reverse complement strand
AATCCATTACTGGGCACACACTCTAGTACATAGGACAATTTAGAGCTGCCAGTTTACCTAGAACCCATGTTTTCGGACTGTGGGAGGAAACCAGAGAAAACGCTCAGACACGGGGAGAACATGTAAACTCCACCCATCAGTAAAGAAGGAACCAGCTGAACTGCAGTATAACAAACCTAAGCTTTATTCAATCTGGTTTTAAATCTATTTAGTAAATGTTTGTGTCCGTAAAAACAGTTTAAGATGAATTTAAACTTTGTGACATGCTGAATCTTTGACGCACATGGTCAGCAACATTACTTAAATAAGCTGCTGCATTCGAGCGATGATTGCTATTAATTGGCTTGAAGTCTGCCAAGAAAACATTCACCGTTTTCTGAGATGCTTTTCTTCACACCATAAGTGTTACAATAACCTTTCTGTCAGCTCAAATCAGTCTGGTTACTGGCTGTTGACCTTGTTCACAGAAGGTCTTTTTTTTTACCATTAAGAAGGAAAATTCCAGAGGATCAGCATTTTTTTGGCTGATTGTCTGAATCTGTTCATCTGTTTTCATTTTACTGCTGGTACAGCTACAGTATTTCTATAAACGCCAAAGCTCTCACGGACTCATAGCTAGTTCTCTCACTTCCCGAGTACCTACAAGGCTGAAACTTGGCATTGTGATTCCCCATCATGTCTTTGGAAAAATTAATTGCTTTTCAATATTCTAAATGTGATGGTTCGTTCGATATCGCCATCAAACCCAAGATTCCTGTAGTTTCATGTTGGGGTCTTCCCAAATACCTACAAAGCTGAAACTTGGCACCGTGATTGGCTACCATGTCCTTGGAAAAACCAACACGTTCTCACATTCCCATGTTTGATTGCTCGTTCACCCTCACCATTGAACGTGGCACCTTGAATGGATTGGGGTCTTGGCAAATACCTAAAAAGCTGAAACTTGGCTCCATCATTTCTTGTCGTGTTCTTGGAAAACATTTTATATATAAAAAAAAAAAACTATGTAAAAAAGCATACGCATAAATACCATAGTCCCAACTAACACTATATTCATTCCACAGATTTTGAATTGCCACAAATCTCACTCTATAATAATACATTCAATGAATTACATGAACTCCAGGGGGCACGTGGTTGAGCGGTTAGCACATTCGCTTCTCAGCGCTGGAGATTCCCGCTTCTGAGTGGAGTTTCCATGTTCAAAAACATGGATTCAAGGTAAATTAAAGGCTCTAATTTGTCTTGTATAGTGTGTGTTTGTGCGTGGATGTGTGAGCGAGTGTGTGCCCATCAATGGATTGGCGCCCTGTCCTACGCCCAAGACGTACTTCCCTGAATGGGCATGGGGAACCCAACCGCGACACTAGTATAGGAATAAGGGGAAGATAATTAATGAATAAATATAAACTCCAAAGCCATCACTCATTTAGAAACAGTTGTGTTTTAACTTTCAACTCACAATGTTGTTAAGTTCTCCACTGTAGTGCAGCACAGGTATTCTGCTAGTGTCTTAGAAAAATGTAAAAAGGAACAACATAATAATGGTTGCATGGTGCCGGAGTGGTTAACATGTCTGCCTCTCAGCGCTAGGGATCCAGGTATACATGTCCTCCCCGTGTCTGCGTGGGGTTCTCTGGTTTTGGCAGCTCTAAATTTCCCTTACATAGTGTGTGTGTGTGTTCCCAGCGATGAATTGGTGCCCGGTCCTGGGAGTACCTGCTGATCATTCTCACTTGGATGGGCATTGGAAAAAAGATATAATTAACATAATAAAGCATCAAAATCTACCTAACTAAAGTGGAATCTCCTGACTTAACAACGGCGTTTGCTTGCTCTGGTTTGCTCCCCTGCAACATTTCTTACTTTGTATTGCAGAATTGTTCATGCAATTGTTCAGTAAATAGCAGTTAAATTCTCTTAATGCAAGTCAGGGCTTTTAAATGGCTATTCAAGGACCTACGACATTCTGCTTTTAAGCCACAATGCGCTGCTTAGTCGAGAGTGTTCATGGTTTTTATCCACCTGGACATCTTCAGTTGTAAAAGAAGATTGTGTTTAAAAAAAAAATAAATAAAAAAAAATCTGCTTTTCGTGCATGCCAATCCCCCACTGCCAGCTGAAGAAGAACATTCTAATGTTAATGTTGCCACCACCATTTTAAAAAGAAATAGTAGTTGCCAACACATTTGCCAACATAAATCAAATTTCGACTTTAAATATATCACAACAACTTGACACCAAAATAAAAGTCTCTAATTAGAGACAAAGGCAACGTTTAAACAAGGAAGCTACGATGTGGAGGAAAAGATCTGGTCCATCATTTTATTAAACTTCTATTTTAAAAAAGTCACATTTACACAGAAAACGTTTAGAAACATGCATGATTTTTTGTACAGGATGAGAGAATTGCTTTTCAATATGAAAATACCCTTTTGATCAAACATGTCATCTCACAGAGATTAAAACATTCAAGTACCACGCTATCAAAAGAGTTCATCAAATGTGTAGACATGAAAAAAGAAAAAACCAAACAAAACAAACGCATGTTTAAGACTGAAACAGACAAAACACACATGCTAATATCCTAATAAAAGAAATAAAAAAACAAGAATATTTCAGAATATATAGACAGATACTGAATTAATAGCTAAAGAATATAAGGGGGTAATAGGTGGGCACCAAACCATGTATATAATATTACCCTCAGCGAATTTGGGCAATTTTTCTGAAAAGGTTTGTCTGTGGGAATTTATGATCGTTCAAATTGCATTTGATGTTAAAATAAATGGCCTGTAAATTGCCAATTGAACACTTTTAATAACCCCACAATGATTATTATAGCTGGGATTGAAAGGACAGGGTTAAATCTAAACATTAGAATCATTTTAGAACATTCAAATCACATGTATTCAGGATCTACAATCTTCCGACCATTGAGTATATTTCTGATAAGCTTCTGCTGTAAACTACACAATGACAAAAGTACATAAAAAAGCAAATACAAACAAAGGTTTAGCAAAAGATCAGTGATCTCTGAATAAAACCGAATTTGAATTGATTTGTTTGATCAGTACCACATAATTGATTGTTTACAGTAAAGCTGCTATAATGAACTCGTTTTACATTTCTAATGCTGTGCTCCACTGTCCAAACCCCACCCCTCGTACTTTGACATACCCAACAAGCACATACCTTATTAAAACCTAAGAAAGCCTTCGGTACAAAATATATGAAATAACAAACAATATGTCAGCTGCTGTAGTTAAAAGCTGAATTAAAACTACACAGCGGCTCCAATCTCCGGCCAAAAAAGTTTCTGAGAGCCTGAATAAAGATGTATAGCTGTTGTAAAGCAAATATTAAGCCTACCTGCCTTTTTCAGTAAAAGCAGGCAAGGAGGAGGAACGTAAACCTGCCTTTGCTTTTGTGCTGATTTTTTGACTGAAATTGAAAATCAGCTCTTGTACAGTGGCAGTCGTGAAATGCTGTTTTTCACATGACCCGAAGCCTGAGCAACTGCTAAAATATTCACTGTGGCCTTCCTGTGATCAGCCTTCTTGCCACCTTTTTTAGACGAGACTGGAAATGAGAGCAGTTAGACAGAAAGCAAAAAAAACAGATCTTGTGTCTGGATTATTTTGATAAAGCATGCTGAGCTGCACATCTTTGATCCATCTTCTCTCTGCTGCCCTAATATCCTTTATGATGTTAAAATAGGGGCTGCACTATAATATATGGGGATGTTTTAATGGTTTCCCAAATCACCAAATGAATCAGACACCGCATTTGCCTTCAGATAACAACAGATCTTGGGCTACTGGTCCACCTGTTCTTTAAAAACAACAAAAAAAAAATCATCATATTTTTATGAAACAAATGAATATATAATGAGGTTCTTTTATGTAATAATTTGCAGAGCGTAAATACTTATGCAAACAGCCAGTTAGTTTTAAGATCTACTAACCGATCCTATTTAAGTTGAAAAGAATATTGATTTTAATAAAAACAGGCTGCAGCAATCTGTGTAAGCATTACTAATAATTCCCAAAAAAATGGGTTTTTATTTTTAAAAGGAATGCATGTCTCACACTAATACGACTGAATAAAAATGATAATTTGCAAAAAAAAAAAAACGAGTTAAATAAGGTTTGATAGAAAAACCTCTGCAGCAAAAAGAATGGTGTTCATGTGAAGATCACACTAAGTATTTAAAATCATGAGCCCATCATGACCAAACTAGTTTTTATAGTTGCGCTTTGAACAAAAATGTGATTTTACTTTAATTACATGCACTTACACACCTTCTGGTGCTTGTATTTCTGGGAAAAGCAGAAAATTACAACAATGCTACTGAACAATTGCCATTTCAAAAGGCACGTTGCATAACAAAAAGTTTATGAATCAGAGATGTGCATGCCCAAACTAAAATTTCAACCCCTTCACAACCTGTCAATGAACAATGATGACTTAATTGTTAAGTCATCAACGATGAAGTACAAAAAATCCACTTTAAAATACTAAAAATGAGTACATTTCAGTAGCATCTATGGAGCAGATGCACGGCGAGCTAATAGATTGTGAGCCAGCACTCAAATGTTGTTCTGCAGCACATTAGCAAATGTTTTTAAAAATCAATCAATAGCAGATGTGTTACTGTTCTGTTGTGGGTCGAATAAACGTTATGTCTTACATCTCTACAAAACATCCTACTAAACTGAACGCAAAGGCTAAAGGTTAAAGGCCCAATGTAAGGTTATTTTAAACTGGTGAGTAGCAATTGTAAAGAAGGCACAGCAACAAATCATATTTTAGAATATGGGCACTATGAAGTTGTTGAACATCAATGATATGTAACCATCCTATATAAAAAACACTAAATAGCCACAGAGTTTCATATCAAAAGGAATAAAAAGCAAACATTTAGACAAATCGTAGCTTAGCAACAAGAAGAAAAAGACGTGACAAAGAACATCATCTACTTTGGCATGTAACATGGAAGTAAGGCAATTTGTTCTCCTCATGGGTCGTAAAGACCTGCAGGAAAGTAGTGCATATGAGTCATGACATCCACGTACGGTAAAAAAAAAAAAAAAAAAAAATTAAAAAGAAACCCGGACTCATTCAGTTTGTTCTAGCACTTGCCATAATACTACAATGCACTGCACATAACATGCACACAAAATCCAGTCATTTGGAGTTGTCATTTAGTTGATGGTTTCCTCAGATGTTCTGTTTCGGTGGACGTGGACAATCAAAAGTATTTCCCATACACAACTTCCAAGATTTGAAAGGAAGGAAGAGCACGAAAAAAAAAATCAAAAAAGTGTGTTTGGTTCTAAAGTCCTGATTTTTTACAAAGCCGGCCTTAAAGTGTCAGGATTACGATGCAAAGCAAGGAAAGAGGAGCGGCGATTGGTCGCCACGCTCTGGATCCCCGTACACTCATACCTGTAACAGGAACATTCCCATCAAACAACAGAACTCATTTTATACTGATGTATCACGACTTCATTTCTAAAACGTTGTACGGTTGCCTTGATTTTAGTACAATTTGTAAGTTATTAATCTGAAGCTGTGCTTAAATAATGACATGATGGAACACAAAATGCAATTATTTACTGATTTCTTTATAATTATGCTGAATTAGTCATAATATGGTTAGTCACAGTTCACAAGAAATCTCACAAATGCATTTCTACCCATTGCCAATTAAATTCTCTCACAGTGGAGGACTGTGGGTCGATTCACAGCAACTTCTGTTTCTTCTACGGATGAGACAATTAATCGTTTTTGCAATGATTTGCAATAAAAAAATGTTACAATGAATTGATCGTAACGTCATAACATCATACAAAAGAAAAATATGGTAGTTGGACTTTTAGATTCAGATATGCAATTGCACAGAACAAAGTTTTATTTGCAGCACATTTGTCTGTTTATTTTGTCTTAAGAGGAACAATTTGTTTTTTTTTAATAGATGTGAATATGAATTTTAAGAGACCCATATTTAAAAAAAAACAAAAACTTGATTTTCACAAGAAGAATTCAAAATTTTGTGTGCTGGGGATTCCTGGTTCGAATCCCAATCTGGGTGGAGTTTCCATGTCCTCCCCGTGTCCGCGTGGGTTTCCTCCAGTTTCTCCGGTTTTCTCCCACATCCCAAAAGCATGGATTCAAGGGTAAGTGAATGCTCTAAATTGCCCCATATAGTGTGTGTGTGTGTGTGTGTGAGTGAGTGTGTGCCCAGAGATAGATTGGCACCCTGTCCTGGGTGTATCTGCCCAGCACCCGAGATGTTCTCCTATGTATGGGCACGGGGACCCCCCCCCCCCACTGCAAACCTCATAGAGGATTAAGGGGAAGATAATGGATGAATAAATATTCAACAAAAGCAGCGCATTAAAAAAAAAAATCAATAACAAAATGCTATTTTACATTAAATCAGTTAAAAACATACAAATATGTGTTTTCTGGCAGTTTTTGGGGAGCTTTTAATCCCTACAAAATCTTATCATCTTGTGACTAGTTACTTTACTGAAAAACAAATTTAAGATAGATTTGTGAAATTTGCATATTCTGCCCAAGCTTTGTGTATTTATGCTGGGAGCTCCGATATGTTCTCATGAGCCGAAGATAAATCAAGTGACAAAGATACTTAAACGGGTCGTTCTGGTCCTTAAATCTGATTGGTTCAGCCGCTTGTCTAGTTGTGAATTTATTTACAAAAACCCCGCACCTCCGACCAATTCACATTCGTATAAATGCGCGAAACAAAAAATACTGTTTCCCGAAGTCTTTCATAAACTGCATTTTGTCATTCTGCCACTAAATGGCAGTATTTGTTAAGGAAACCTGAAATAAACCCTGACTCAGGTTTCATTGTAAAACAACGGACTGGATTATGTCGCGGAAGATGAGTTTATTAGTGATTTTGCTTTTGTTGATTTTTGTTTATTATAGCGTGTTGGTAACCGTTTTATAAAAGCAATAACGCACTCAAGGTTGCGCATTATTTTATATGAACCATGGGAAGAGGTGCTTGTGTGTCATGTCTAATAACCACTCTTTCCCGTGGTTTATTCACAATAATGCACGCCCTCGCGTACCTTATTGCTTTAATAATTGGCTCCCGGTATGAATGTGTATATACATAGTCTGCCTTGTGATGGCCTGTTGCCATGTTCACCCATTAAACTCCTGAACATGCTTCAGCATCTCCACATTATTAGGATAAGATGATAAAAGGATTGTTCACAAATACTCCAAATTTTTCTCAATAATTTGGAACCACATTTTAAAATATATTCTAAATTTCCACAACGTGAAAAACAACCAGCCTGTTAACAGAAGCCATACATCTAGTGCTTTAATCAATTTAAATGATTAACATTAACACATGTATTGACTGTTGGTCATGCTCGGATTATAAAAGTCAATGTTTATTTCTCTAATCTTCCCTCTTGGACAGCAGGGAAACATGAAAAACACAAGCTCTGACCAGAATGAAAGAAAAGCCCCACTGTGGCAGCTGGTGCCCTGGTGGAGAGCTTCAAAACTAGATATCTTGAATACATATAAGATGATTTATGGACAAGAAATCCATTGCGATGTCTAATCATTATTACGTGTACGCTCAGGTTTACGATACAGCAGTGATATTTTTAGATGAATCCAGATTCCACTGTGAGGTTGACATGGCTGAACGTTTGTACAAAAAAACGACTATTTGTTTTCTGGTGTAAATTTATGTAAAATACTCACATGAGCAATCAAGCATGATGTTTGCTGGCCTAATTACATTGCTGCTTTTATTTATATTGGCAATAAATTAGTCTCAGATTTTTTCCCCTTAGTTAGACGTTCCAGTCATTCATGATTTCCTGTATTTGTTATGATAATCGTTAGGAATGAAATAATCTGAATAATTGGTTTGCGTGTGTATGATCTGGAGAAAACTACATTCATTAGTGTGTGCAGTGCTTAAATTTCTCCTGATGAAAAAACAAAAGCACAATATACATTTAAAAATACTTTTCCAACCATAATCTCAATATTATTAGAAGCATATAATACTGGACAGCATTCAACGCCCTCAGTATTATTCTAAGCTAACAGCACCGAAGACCCCAGAGCGTAATTTGTGAATAATAACTGGATTTAAGGAGAATCCAGTGGGGTGTGCTTCTTGCCTAAACGTTTGTCTGCTTAAGGCTTAGTATGTAAAGGATATGGTAATGACTTCAAGACAAGTCAATATGACATCCCAGTGGCACCATTGAGGACGATTTAAAAATTCCATTAGCTAAATGAGCTGGTTTTGCATAAATTATGTTAAATATGACTCAACATGTTCAGTGTGGACACATCACATTTAATGTGACGGGACATTTTTGAGGACTTATAGTTTTTTTTAAATAGATTACTAGCTACCAAAGTAAGTACATATACATTTAGTCATTTAGCAGACGCTTTTATCTAAAGTGACTTACAAATAAGAGAACACCACAAGTCAGTAGTTTAGGATTAAACAGCCACCTGCGCATTACTCGATCTGGCTGCCTTTTCTTCCTTCTTCTTCTCTTTTATAACAAGTCTCTGTGGAGCGTCGGACTTGCGGATAGTGTTGGGAGAATTGTTCCAACATTTAGCAGTGGTGAAAAAAACTGAGTTGGGATTAGCGTCTCGCTAAATTAAAATCATCAGGTGCCATTCATCACCAGAGCGCAGTGAACGAGTCGGAGTGTATTTAGTAAAGATGGATCGAAGGTAAGAGGGGGCAGATCTAGAGACTGTCCTGTAGGCCAGTCAGTGCACTGTATTGAATGCGAGGACCTACAGGGAGCCAATGGCGTGAGATGAGTAGTGGAGTAAAATGTCATCATGATTAAAAAGGGTAATTAAAAGTTCATTGAAAAAAAGAGAGAAAATGTCATTAAAATGATTATAAAGTGTCATTAAAAGTTTATCTAAAAAATGAAAAAGAAAATGTCATCGTGGTAATTAAAAAGTTTAACAAAACAAAACAAAAAAGTGTCATTATGGGTATAATGAGATATATATGGGTAATAAACGTTCGGGTCCGAAAAAAAATAAGAAAGTAAAAACAAAAGAAATTTTGTATTTGTTATTAGTTATCAAAAAGCTTTTTTTCAAAAACCAAATTACTTAAACTATAATATTTAATACAGAATGTAAAATGATTAAAATATGGTGGCTTACTCAGTTTGTGTATGTTGATGGGCTCTGTGGGCGTTCCTTCTCCACTGTCGCTGACAGCGCAGATCTGAATGATGTAATCATCGTCGGCAGGAAGAACGAGCTCCACTGAAGTAACATTTGTGGTCACTGTGTTAATTTCACTATGTCTGTTTCTTCTGTAAGACACCTGTGCAACAGGAAATGAAATCTTTAGGAAGGTTGTACCAAATCAGTGCAATATGATCAAACTGCGCAAATACTCTCACTGACTCGTTAAAGGGAACAATGAGCTCACTGCATTTTTAATCACACAATAATTCAATCACTTATCCAGGTGAGAGAGTGCATCTGTGCCGAGCAGATATAACATTAAAGGTTATACACACTTACCGAGCTATTTGTTACGAATCAGAGCATGACTGCTAAATAAACCAATCGTTTATTCAGCCAATCATATTGCTAGCTCACATCAACCATCCATTTATCTGAAGATTCCAACTGTGGCATGATTAATGGAAAGTTCAATAAAATATTTCCTTAAATGCTGATCTAGGATTTTTATGCTCAGTATTATGTAATGTGTAATTTTACAGACAGAAATGGCTTTAATAATGTGGGAGGTTCATGGAAAATTTGTTAAATCTTGAGGGGAATGGGCTATAACAGTACAGGCCCTTCCTTGTATATAACGTGTTCAGTGAGCATAGGTTAAACCCCTCAGTTAATGTTCACTCCAGATACAGTATAAAATATTTATATATACACTGCTGAAAAAAATAAAGGGAACACTAAAATAACACATTGTAGATTTCAATGAATAAAATATTTTAACTGAAAATTTGTATTTAGTATTATATTAGTAGTATTATCTCATGGAAGTCTGGATTTGGAATCCTACTCAAACTCAAAGTGGTTAGGCGGCGTATGTTCTCTCCTACGGTCCCCTGCATGTCTCCTGGTATCTGCTCCATGCTCTGGACACTGTGCTAACCGACACAGCAAACCTTCTTTCCACAGCTGGCATTGATGTGCCATCCTGAATAAGCTGCACTACCTGAGCAACTTG
>JAOUQT010000016.1:8189067-8210164 GCA_025769995.1 Xyliphius kryptos | reverse complement strand
CTTGTGGTTAAGGAACCAGCCTTGCGACCGGAAGGTCCCTGGTTTGATTCCCAGTAATGCCAAGTCACGGCTGAATTGGCCTTGGGCAAGGCACCTAACCCCCAGTTGCTCCCCGGGCGCTGTGCAGGGCTGCTCACCGCTCCGGGCATGTGTGCACACTTCACCAGTGTGTGTGTATGTGTGTTTCACTGCACGGATGGGACAAATGTGTAAGCATAGTGGCAAATGAATCACTTTCAATCATCAGAAGATGATTAACTTGATATACAGCGATACATATGACATTTATTTTCTTTTATATATAAATATACCTATACATATTGGAAGTATATGCTTCCAAGTATATAAAGAACGGCATTTGCATTCAGTCCTGTGCTAGGAATCCTGTTTGTGTTGCGCTACCCATGTACAAGTATGGTTTTACCTGGTTCTCTGGTGCCTGGTGCAGTCGCATGTGAGCATGGTGCTTGCAATAACTTCTGGGTTTAATATCAGGTTTTGAATCCATCCAGATTAATGAATGATTTGTTATCTAGCGATAAATATTAAATTGATAATTAAATGTTAATGGCTTATAATCAAATGGTTATGAAGCTGTGTTTAATTTCAAGAGAAAAAGATTTATTAGTTCTCTATTCAAGAATGTTAACAGTGTGCTCTATTTTACTTTTATTTTTCTCTAGTGGACACATCTGACACAGTTGAAGCAGAAATTGTGATATTCTCCATGCATAGGAAGCCACGCTCTGTGAGGAGCAGGGGTCAAGGGCAATGTAGGGCTGAAACAAAGCCAGAGGAATTGGTTACAATTGGTACCTGTCTCACTATGTGTCCCATCTCAGAGGTACGACAGAGGGAATCACAGAGATGTTTGCACCGCTTTGAACTGGTACGTGGGACAGAGGGCGAGCACATGCCTCGTGCTGATCTGTCTCGTGCTGTTAAAGAGTATTCACGTCCTGCGGCAGGTAAACATGCCACCAGAGTCTGTGACCTGCGACCTTCAGACGTACTGTTCAAGACCGTGTGCTACCTGGTGGATGAGATAGTGGCCTCCACTACTCTTGAGCCATGGACTGAGGTTTGTTGCTACATGAAGATTTATTTTGTTGAATTTTAGCCAGTACAAATCTGCAGCAAGCACCATGGTTTAAAAGCCACCTTTACAGCCAATAATTATTAACAGTTCTGTAAATACTATTAATTTTATTAAATTGTCTTTAGAGTCCGTTTATAATATTTTGTCATTATTTACAAGCATAATAACAGAGAATTGTGGCTTTTGGTTTCATTATTGTAACAATTGTAAAAGCATGTCGCAGTGGTTCTCTGGACCTCAATTAGGGCGTCTCCAAACTGATCATGGTTCCCTTGAATCGGGCCAGTCGCAGTAAAAGTTTTGAGATGATTTTGTAGTGTGAGTACACCCTTAGCCATGGCTCTGTTCAAAAGCTGGCATCACATTGATGATGCATTGATGATGTAATGCTAAAGCAGGAACACATTCTCTCGTTTCTGTGTTGTGCACCATAATAATATTAATCTAATTTACATTTTTACATACATCTAAAGTACATCTTTGTTTGCCATACAGGTCTACAGCTTTGTGTTCGACCGTTTGCGGAGTGTGCGGCAAGACCTGGTCATCCAACGGGTGTCTGGCAGGGAATGTGTGGCAGTGCTTGAGAGAACAGTGCGCTTTCACCTGTATGCATCCTACCGCCTATGTGGTGAGCCTCTGCGGTTTTTTGACCCACACATCAATGATGCACACCTGCAGGAGTGTCTTAGCTGGCTATTGGAATGCTACAGTGATGGACACTATAAGCATCATGCAGAATTTCAGGCCCTCTGTCTTCTATACAATCTAGGTGGGTACCAAATTGTTACATTTATGGGTGGAGATAATAAAAAATACAATACATTTAGGATGTGTTAGAATGGGGCTCCTCATTTTACTAGGATATTGGCCTAATTTATAAAACTTTGCTTTACTTGGTCATTTATTTATTGAGGAAAATAATCCATTATTACATATTTTTAAATGGCAAATGTATGTGAATCTTTGCTTTCAAAGATCATCTAGTGTGACCTCTCTTTGCAGCAATAATTGCAAATAAACCTTTCCGGAAACTGCTGATCAGTACTGCACACCGGCTTGGTGTTCTTATATTTTCATATAGAAATTATTCTATGATATAATTCAGAATTCATTGTTTCATCAATGATGGCAAACCATCTTAGCCCGGATGCAGCAAAACAGGCCCAAACCATGATACTACCTCTACCATGTGTTACAAATGGGATAAGGTTCTTATGCTGGAATGCAGTTATCTTTCTCCAAAGATAATGCTTTACTTTTAAACCAAAATGTGCTGTTTTGGTCTCATCCGCCCACAAAACATTTGTTCAGTAGTGATCTTTAGCAAACTGGAGATGAGCAACAATGTTGTTTGTTTTGAGCAGAGGGTTTCTTCTTGCAAACCTGGCATGCACACCATTATTGTTTAGTTCTCTTGATGGTGGACACATGAACATTCACAATATCTAATGTGAGAGTGGCCTTCAGTTACCCAGGGGTCCTTTGTGACCTCTCAGGCTATTATATGCCTTAGTCCTGGAGTGATCTTTGTTGGTGAACCACTCCTGGTCTTGATTTTCTGCTATTCGTACACAATCTGTCTGACTGGTGGAGTTCAAACTCTTTAGAAATGGTTTGGAAAAATTGTCCGGCATGATGAGCATCACCAACTGTTTTCTTTACCTTTTTTATTTTTTTTCTTCAAGTTCATCATTAATCTATGTTGATTGTGCCATACATCACAAATATATATTTATTCACAAATAAATAAACACATCAAGCAGGAGGCTTATGTATGAATGATTTTCTTGATTTGGTGGAGACACCTAGGTGGGAACAGGACTTTAAAAACTATTTGTTTTTGAAGATTTACATTGCAGCATATATGAAGGTTGAATGAGATGTAGGAAATACTTTTTGTGTACTTTGTAAGAACAAATGAGAGTTTTCTGATCAACTGAAGCATTGCCTATGGCTTAAATTGTTCAAGTGCCTCAAAGAAAGATTGCCAACTAATAATGACCAATAGCAGATTTACAGAATCTTACCGTGCATCTGAAAGTATTCACAGCACTTCACTTTTTAAACATGTTGATTGAACAGGTTTTGCAATGGCAGACACCACCATATAAGGTCCAATAAATAACAGTTCAGTTTTAGACTACTGAGACAGGATTCTTTCACGGCAAAGATCTCGGGAAGAATACTAAAAAAACGTCTGCTAAATAAAGGTCCTACTGACCACAGAGTACTACTTCATCTGTAAATGGAAAACTTTTAGAGCTGTCTGTCCTTATGTGAGTGGTTGGTGTCGAGGGGCCTTATTCAGAACAAGATCCTAATTGTCACTGACAGAGCTCCAGTGTTGATTTTGTGAATAGAGGAAAATCTTCCAGAAGGACAAGTAATTCACAAGCACTCACCAATAAGGCCTCTATGGGAGAGTGGCCAGACAAAAGCCATTCCTCAGTAAAAGACACATGACGGCTCATCTTGAATTTGCCAGAAACTAAACCTTAAAAACTTTACTGGTCTGTTGAAACAGAAGATTCTAGTTTTTAGGCTAAACGCAAGCGTAATTCCTGGAGTAAACCATGCACCAATCATCACCTAGTCAATATCAGCATCATGCTCTGGGAATGTTTTTTGGCAGAATGGCCTGGGAGCCTAGTCAGTGTCAAGGGATAGATGGCTGCAACAATGTACAGAGACATTCCGGACCAACAGACTCATTTGAAGGTCCATGTTGTATCAAAATAATGGTTCTAAGCACACAGCCATGACAAAGAAGTAGCCTCAGGACAAAACTGTATGTCCTTGAGTGGCCCAGCCATAGTCCAGACTCAAGCTTTATTGATCTTCTCTCAAGTGATCTAACAATGGCTGTGCACGGAGCCTTTGTATTGTGATTTATTGTTATGTTTATGTTAATGTTCCGTGTTAAAACTGTTATCATTTTGTAATTGGTTGATTTCTTTGAAAAATAGATTTATGCTATATAATTTATGCAAATCAGTGAGTAATGTATGCAAATGAGCAGAGATATTAGTAAAATTAATGATAAACTTTAGCCAGATGTTTCATTTCTGTTGTCCCTAGTGCCAAGCTTGTTCCCTCATACTTAAAAAAAAGTCCCAAAAATGTTTATATTCAAGATAGGATTTAATTTGGCTTGTTTAAAAGAGTTGCAATTGTAAAGTTGGTGAAGCGGAATTTGAACAGACCACAGGATTTCCATGTCAAATGTAGAGGGCATCTGAAAGACAGAATTAGCTCAGGCATCATGACAATGATCCCACACCAGTGTTGGCTTGATGTTACTGTTCAGAAGGGGCACCGTACTGTGTCTCTGTTCTCTTTTAAAGAACTGTGCAGTAATGTACAGTATTACAGTTGGACACACAAAGGCGGTTTACTTAGTTTTTCTCCATTTTGGTGTTATTAAAAATTGACTGCAGAGGCTTATTCAAATATTTTTTTATTCATCTACAAGGTATTTTTAATGTACTTCGTTAGTGAAGTTCCTCCCCATGCAAAGCAAACACAACCACATCACCCTGGTCCTGTAGCAACTGTACATAAGCGCATAGAATATAAAATCTCGCTCCTCAATTTTAAAGCTTTGCCCCGATCTATCTTTCTCACCTGCTAACCCCTACACTCCCCTGCGCTCTCTTAAGTCCTCCAATGCTGGCCTGCTGGCTAAACATAGATTTAGATTGTACTCTTTGGGTGGACCACACTCTGTGGAACTCTCTCGAACCTTATGTTTGCTCTGTCTTTTTACTTCCACTTTTCAAATCTCATCTCTTGAAAAACTCATCTCTTCATTTAACTATGCTTTCTTGATCTTACTGTATTGTATGTGTTAATTGTTTTGATGTAAACCGTCTTTGGGTATCTTAGGTACCTATATAAATGGAATGTATTATTATTATTAATAAAGTGGATTGCTTTATACCGCTGGTTAATTTGTATGTAAAATGTGTTGGATTTTAGGTTCTACAAAAACAGTACAGCGTATTCTGGAGCTGCCTAAGTTGGTGCGTCTCTCTTCTTCGGTTCAAATGGCTCTGGAAGTTAATAGGGCTTATACAGAGCGCAACCCTGTACGTCTCCTACGTCTGGCACAGAAACTCGACTTCATGCAAGCCTGTGCTATTCACAGACACCTACTACACTGTAGGAGAGATTTGCTGCTGCTGTATAGTCATGGACACAACAGCCGGAACTGCCGCTTCCCTATCCAGAAATTAGCAGATGTTCTCTCTCTGGAGTCATCACTAGCTGTTCAATTTTGTCAGGCACATGGAATCCAAGTTAGCGGGGACTTTGTTATTTTCTCTAAAGCATCTTTTAATGAGAGCCCATGTAAAGAGCTGCAGTGTGTACAAATGCACAAGCGAGTGGACAACAAGGAACAAGCTCTTTCAGTTGGCGGGCTGATTCATGGAATTGTATAAACATGTTATTTAAAAGAGAGGTTTATTTTCTTTATATATCCTAATGTTTTAAATGACTTGATGAACTGTCGTGTGATTTTTGCCATTTTCCATATACAGTAATAAAGTATTTGTTTTATGTGAGAAAGTTTTATAATGTTCCTGCCATGTAATGTGAGTACAAACAGAATAGCAAAGTGCTGAAAGAGATCCAAACAATCTTAAAGGCAATATGAGCCTTGAACAACCAGAAACAGTTAGGCCCTATGGAAAAATGCACATAAAAAGTATACTGTACGTAATGCATTTAATTTTGACTTATGTTTCATTGTGGTGTCTTTTTGTCCACATTTCATCTTATAATACAGTAAACATGAATTACTGCATTCGGGCCTGCAACACATTATAAAACAAATTGGGACTAGAGTAAGTAATGAAGATGTATAAACTAAATAATGACGAGCTGATTGTAATCATAATTTAGTACGTGATATCTACAAATGCTTGAGAAAATTGATGATGCATTTAAAAACAATGTTCCCCCAAAGAGAGATTGCAAGGGATGTACATACTTCTCCCACTACTGTTTTATAATACCATTATGCAATTTAAGCTTTGTGTAAGCCTGAACTGAACCACTGTGATCCCCCAGATAGCGCTACATATATAATTAATCATTAATAAATAGTAGATTAAACCACATGGACCTTGGAAAACCTTTGTCCGGCATTACACTACAGAGTTACGTTCACTAATGCAATGTAAAATGTTACTGTTCAAAACTGCTTTTTGTTACCCATACCCTGATATGGCATTCTCTGGGCTTGGACCATAACTCACTGGAAATGTGTATTTATGAAGGAATCAGTATTGCAGTTTGCATGTTTGCCTGTGTGTGCTTGGGCTTCCTCTGAGTGTTCTGGTTTCCTTTAACAGTCCAAAAACATGCATGCTAGTCTAAATGTGTAAAAGAAATTTTGTAATATGACCTTGTGAAGGATATAACCCTGTTGGTAGAGAGCAAAGCTGGAACAAGTCAGGAGCGTTAGTAACCGTGCTTTGACTGACGAGAGCTGATAAGAGACTACGTTTCTGTCTAACCTATGGAGCATATCTGTTGGAGCCATCCATTACAAAGTGCTGGCAGCATATGACACGAATAGACATGTATGCTGAAATCACATTGGAATGATTTAAGCATGAAATGCTTCTTATCAAACAGTGTGCCTGCTTCTTTACTTTAGCTTGTCTTTAGCCTGTAAGGAAGGCTGGTTTTTAAATATACACACATAGACAAAATTGTTGGTACCCCATTTCACCATGCTTCAACAGAATTATTAAAAAAAATAAACTCCTGAAACGGGCTTGGACAAAAATGTTTGTACCCTTTACTAAATATTTTGTTGCTCAACCTTTTAAGGCAATCACCGCAATCAAACAGTTCCTGTATCTGTCAATGAGACTTCTGCATCTCTCAGCAGGTATTTTGGCCCACTCCTTATGAGCCACCTACTTCAGTTGTCTCAGGTTTAAAGGGTGCCTTTTCCAGATGACATGTTTCACCCCTTACAAAGATGCTTAATAGGATTTAGGTCAGGGCGCATAGAAGGTCACTTCAGAATAGTCCAGTGTTTTCCTCTTAGCCATTCTTGGGTGTTGTTAAATGTGTGTTTTATCCTGTTGCAAGACCCATGACCTGCGACTGAGTCCAAGCTTTCTGACACTGGGCAGCACATTTCTCTCTAGAATTTATTAATAGTCTTGATATTTCATTGTATCCTTTAGATACAGCAAAGCAGCCCCAGGACATAACAGGGTCTCCTCCATGTTTCACAGTAGGGACAATTGCTTTTTTGATATGCTTCATTTTTCCATCTTTGAACATAGAGCCGATATTCCCGCCAAAAAAATTTAGTTTTCTGTCTTCTGTCCATAGGACAATCTCCCAGAAGCTTTGTGGCTTGTCAACACGTAGTTTGGCAAATTCCAGTCTGGCTTTTTTATGTTTTGTTTTCAACAAAAGTGTTCACCTTGGTCGTCTCCCATTAAGTCCATTTTGACTCAGACATCGGCGGATGGTGCGATCTGACACTGATGTTCCCGGAGCTTGAAGTTCACCTTTAATCTTTTTAGATGTTTTTCTTGGCTTTTTTGTTATTATTTGTATTATCTGTCTCTTTGATTTGTCATCAAGTTTCCTCCTGCATTCACGTCCAGGGAGGTTAGCTACAGTCCCATGGATCTTAAACTTCTAAATAATATATGCAACTGTATTCACATGAACATCAAGCTGCTTGGAGATGGTCACATTCAGATAGGATGTGTAAAAATTGAGGAAATCCAAGACCATTGTTACCCTACCAGGCGTGGTCGACCAACAAAGATCACCAGAATCAAGGTGTGTAATTGTTGGCGAGGTCTCAATTGAGCCCAGGGTAACTTCTAAGCAACTCTCAAATAGGGTTGAAAGGAGAAATCCACTGCTCTCCAAAAAGAACATTGCTGCTCGTCTGCAATTTCCTGTGGACAACCCAGAGGACTAATAGAAAAATAATTTGTAACGATGAGGCCAAAATAGAATAAGAACCTCATCCCATTGTGCATGATCAGAGAGTATAGCTTCATACCACTAGTTGTGCTCCATAGATGTTACACCAAAGGAAATTAGAAATAATCTAAGTATGTTAAATTGAGTATGTTTTAAAGGTGCTAGAAAACTAAGATCTTTAATAACCTTTCCAATATGTTTTCTGGCTTGTTGGTGGAAAGTGGAAGGATTATTCACACAATTTAAAATATCTAACAGTTGGCCATTATAAGCTGATAAAAAGAGATGTTGGTAAAAAGTGGGATCATCCCCATAGGTTAACCAATGTAGAAATTACAATACTACTAATATAATGAATCTCCCTGATTGATCCAAATATTTGTCTTTAAATATACAATGAATTGACTTAAAATCTTCATCTAGTGTCTTTTTGAGCCACTTCTCGAGAAACCCACACAAATCAGTGCTCAGTTTTTGAAGTCCCTCTCCATATGGCGGATCACATAGCAAACCAATAGATTTCTGTTTGGACAACTGTCTAAACACTAATAGTAACAGTGTTTACTAGTAGTGGTTCAGTGTGCCCATAGTGGGCTATGCTTCCTAATATTTCACACATAAATGTGACCACAGGCCAAATGTGACTAGCTCACTGTACAGCACCATGCAAAATAACAGTAAAAATGTTAAGAAAATGTATCCAAGCACTACATTGCTTAACCCCAACCACATGGTTGGAAGTTTGCCAACATAATCCATCATAGGTCAAGTGGTCTTCTTAAACTGAGACCCTTCTTTGCTAGAAATATGCTTTCCATGGAAAGTGTCGGGTGTACCTTTGTCAGCAGCACCAAAAATAACATCAATGGCCAGCCTGGACTTCCATCTAAACAACAAATAGTATGGGGAATAAGGCTTATTAGTGGTACGGTTGTAGGCATGCACCAATTTGCAATATGTTGACACCATTTGGATTTTCCCATGGAGTCCCAACATGTACAGTCGAACTTCTCTGGTTGATAGGCCACCATAGGGATGGTATGGGGAAGTCCTACTTTTTTTACCTTTATCAACAATTGTCACAATCTGTCGTCTGCATCATCTGTTCTTACACCAACTACCCGCATGTCTACAATGACCTATGTCTACATATGACATATCTCCTCTTCTGTCTTCCTCTCTGCCTTCTCTGTGGCAGCTCTATCTCTAACCTCCTCCTACCAATATATCCACTGTCCCTGTTCTGCACATGTCTAAACCATCTCAGTCCGCCCTCTATAACTTTGTCTCCCAATTTTCCAACCTGTGTTGTCCCTCTGATGTTCTCATTCCAAATCCTGTCCATCCTGGCCACTCACAAAAAGAACCTCAACATCTTAAGGTCTGCCACCTCCATCTCTGCTTCCTGTGTCTTAGTCAGTGCCACTGTCTCCGGACCATACAACAATAATCTTATAGACCTTTCCTTTCACATTTGCTTTGACTCTTTAGTCACACATCACTCCTGACACGTTTCTCCATTTATTCCTTTCTGTCTGTACTCTCTTCTTCATTTAATTTCCACACTACCCATTTCCTTTGACAGTTGATCCCAAGTACCTGAACTCCCGCACCTTTGTGACCACTTCTCCTTGTAGTCTGACTGTTCTACTTCCCTCCTGCCTATTCACATACATGTATTCTGTCCTACTACAGTTAACTTTCCCCTCTTTTTCAGAGGATTTCTTTGTACTAAAAGCCCGAGCAGCTTTCGCCTCTACACCGCTTTGAAGCGGAGGACCGTAAAACACGATTTAGAGGCGCATTAAAAAAATCCTGGTGTAGATAGCGCAACCGAGCGTTTTCAATGTGCAGATAACGTGACTGCGGTAGCCCAGATACCTGGAAAAGTCCATCCAGTGGATTTTCTATACCCATTTAATCCTAGTCCAAGGGTCACGGGGAAGCCGGTGCCCACTTGGCAACTATAGGCAGAAAAATGCAGAAACAACACTAGACAGGGCACCAATCAATCATAGGGCACACACATAATAACACACTAATGGGGTGAGGGTTGCATCAGGAAGGGCATTCGACGTAAAACGTGTGCGAGATCCTAATGCGAGGAACTCGCTGTGGCGACCCCTGGTGACAGGGAAAAAGCTGAAAGATGGAAAAAAAAGCAATTTGGAGACAACGCGGGGCGCAAGGGATATTCTCATTCCAGGCCTCTTGGGGCGGCAGCGCACCTACATGCTCTGTCGGAAACCAAAATAAACTCGAGAAGAAGTAGACAGAAGAAAAGAAAGATGGCGGAAGACGAAGTGGTTTCAGTAGATGAAAAACAAACGGATGCAGGGAGCTGTGCTCCTGATGAGTCGGTAGTATGGAGCCAGGAGGTGGAAGTATGTCTGTTTCACGCGATGTTGGGTCACAAACCAGTAGGTAAGGGGTAGTTCTCTCACAGTTTTTCCCACTTCGGGCCGTGATTCCACTGTGTGATCAAAACAAACGCCCACTGTGAGTGAGGGATACAGATGTGACCTCTCTCCTTATGTTTAATATAATTAAATCATTTTCATACTAATACAGAATCCAGCACTTTGGTCAAGTCGTATATTAGGTATTACTAGCTTAACTAAGCCGCTAGAACTTACTTTGCTTTGTTTTAAAAAGTAAATTTTGCTGTTCAGAGCTATTGAACTGGAGCAGTCGTAAATCCCCAGTTGCTCCCCAGGCGCTGTAGAGACTGCTCCGGGAAAGTGTGCTCACGCCACATTTGTTATGTGTGTGTTTCACTGCACGGATGGGTTAAATGTGGAGGATCAATTCCACTGTGTGCAAGTATAGTGGAAAATAGATCTCTTTAAACCCATCTGTGTTCTGGCAGTTTTAAATCCTCTAGTATGTATCATATTTCACTTTAATTGTTCAATGTAATGGTTAAAAATGAAACTAATAATACTATTGTGTCAACATATATATATATATACACAACCTCCATCATCCACACACCTATTTATTATATATAGTTATTCTATCTTCATTATATATAGTTTTTTGCTTCTTGGTTAGTAAGAGTAGAAAGAAATTTCAGTTGGCCTTTAATAACTTAGCTGTATTTATTGTTTGGGAAAAATGTGAGTAGTGCTTGTTGGCAATTGGAGCCATTCAGATAGCAAATTGTACTTTTGAAAATATGCTGCAGATGAGGGAATATATAGCCAGTGTTCCATGTGCGGATGTGTGAACTGAGCAGTAAATGTACCAGAAAATCTCTGTGAGTGTATGTTATGTATACGTATATTTTAATTCAACTTTATTAATAAAGTGCTTTTTTTTTTTTTTACAATGGAACATTCTTGCAGATCAGCTTGATAGATGTGCTTGAAAGTTTTTGAACCCTTTAGAAATTTATATATTAGGTATTATTAGTTTAACTGCCTAGATTTTGATGTTCAGAGCTATTGAACAGGGGCATTCGTAGGCTTGTGGTTAGGGAATAAATATGATCTATGAATTTATGACCTAAAACATAATTAGATTTTTCTCACAAGTTAACAAACAAGGCAAAAACATTATACACGATCATTTATTTATTTAGGAAAATAAACGAGTGAGTCCCAAATGTATATAACCTAAAATTAATTTTAAGGTGAAATTAGTCAAGTGTTTTTAATCAATGGGATGACAATCGTAGATCTAATAAAGTCTGCTCTTCTCGACACGTTTCTGGAAGTGTATCATGGCATGAACAAATGAGATTCCTGAGGACCTCAGAAAGAGTTATGGTGTATAAGAACGCTTACATGCAGATAATGATAATATTTTATAAAGTTGATGACTGTTCTCTTCTGCTGTAATGTCCGCTGGGGCACAAGGTCCCCAGTCATTCATTGTTTTTATTTATTTGTTTTCCTAAATTGTAAATTGCTTAACGAAGTCATCCAGAATATGAAGGAACACATAAGGAATCACGTAGTACACTTAAATGTGTTAAACATACCAACATTTTATTTTGATTATTAAAAATGGGCACCTTTTGCTTTTATTATGGCTATGCACATCCTACGTACAAGCCAGTAAACCAGGAGACATGTAGGGAGCCCTAGGAGGGTAACGGCCAAGCAGCAGGATCGCTTTGTGCAAGGAGGAACAGTAGAAGCATTGTCAGAGCCCTGCAATATGACCTCCAGCTGTCCATTAATATGCTTTGGAGGAGATCCTCAGACCCATTGTGCACGTCTGAGACGTCATATCTCGTTTCATCCACCAACAACCAGTTTGCACCACAGACTGTCCAGTGGTTGTCTGATGCCTTAATCCAGGTTTGGGAGGAGATCTCTAAGGATAACATCCGCCGCCTCATCATGGTCAGGCGTTGTAGGCGGTCATTCAAGCACAAGGAGGCCACATCTACTACGGAGTCTCAATTTAACTTGTCTAAAGGATTATATTGAGGTTTTATTTTTTATAATATGATTACAAATCCAGATCTCAGTGTGATCATTTTGATTTACATTTGATCATTTTTATTTTGTTCTCAATAGATTTCACTATGTAATAAACAAATATTTTATATTTGAAATAATCATTAATTGAAATATAGTATGTGTTATTTTAGTGTTCCAATTTTTAAAAACATTTTTGAGTTATTTTTATTTATTTATTTTTCAAATATCTTTATCACAGGGGTCAATCGTCATTTCCACATGATTTGCATACGTGATAAATTTAGCCAAAACATTGGAAGGCAGGTGTCATCAAAGGTCATCTGGGATCACCTGGGAACAATGTATGACATGCAGGCACTGGTGAGTGAAGTTGATTGGTAATTAACTTATGACTGAGAGAAATTTGAACTAATAATCTATATTAAATGGTCACAGCATGAGTCCGAAATCCTGCCATTTCCCAACTCCGAAAAAAGCTTTGTTCTACCTGAGGACATAATACAGGAGGTCAGAGAAGGTGAGTTATCTTTGCCTTTATTTGTGAGGTTTTTTCAAAAACACAAATTAGAAAGTGGCTGAGCATTGGTGTTTGTTCCTAATAACGTGACCATTTTATTGGCCTGCTGCCAAATGCAAGTGTGCGTTCCTAATAATATTAACATATTATTCAGACGCGGATAAGCGTTATGTGTACCAAAAAATTATGTTTTAATGTTTTGGGTCATTGTCATGTTGTAGGGTCCAGTTCTGCTTCCAGTTCAGTTTAATTTTTTTATATAGAATATCTCACAGACTTGTTCCTCAAGCACCCACCGATACAAGGTAGAAAACATTTTGGTTTCTATTATGCTCAACTGGCCAGGTCCTACTGCACCAAAGCATCCTAAAACCATTTCCACCTCCCTGTTTCACAGTTGGTATGAGTTTATTTCCCTGAATGCTGTATTTGGTTTAATCCAACCATGCCTTATGTTTATGTCCAAAATATTGAGTTTTGGATTCCTCTGTCCAAAGAACATTGTTACTTACGTCCTGATCTTTGTCTATGTTCATTCTGGTGATCGTCTGGCCTTCATGTTTCATTTGGAGAGCAAAAATTTTAAATCGCCCGACCTGGGTCTGTTTGCAGTTGCCTTGAGAACTATATTTTAAGTCCCATTACCAAGCTTATAAGCTGCTCCAATCTTCTGTCGCATAGCCTCAGACATCTTTTAATCCCACCATGGTGTCTGCTCTCACTTTAACACTCAGGAGCACACTAAACAAAATGTCTGAGTTTTAAACATGGCAAGTCTCCTTCAGAATGAAAATACTGAATAATGATGTTCTAACCACGTGCACCTAATGTGCTACACCTGTGTGATTTTTAGATATTTTATGAAGGAATAAATTATTATACTGCACAAAATATCTTCAGTTGGTGTTTCAGTAGGTTAGGATTGTCTGTTTTTCAATGGCACCCATTTTGATCTATGGGTATAGAAATGTATATGCATAGACCTCTAACCATTTTGAAATGTTTATTTTTAAATTGAAGATACAAACTGAAAACAAAAAAGATTGTGCACATGCTTTGGGTCTAAATACAAGCTCTGGATATTTACCAGGTCTGCCAAAGGTGTAGACACAAAATCGGACATAAGGAGTTCTGTATCTGAACATTGAATGAAAAATATTCACACTGGCTGTGAGCCTTAATTGACGTAACTCTCACACAATAAGAACTCCCTAAGTGAATGGCACTGAATGCAGTAGCAGCCTCGATTGTCATTGAATTAATCAGGCAGCACTACTTCAGACTTTGGCCGCACACACTGCTGCATTGCATTTAATTTTTTGGAAGCAGCTTAATTTTTCATGAGCTGTAAAAACTAAGTGGTAACCAAATATTTATTCATTCTTAATTGCTACAGGTAAAGTAGGTTCTGAAGACGATATTAAGGAAGAATTTAAAGAAGAGAGGGATCTTTCAGCAACCCATGAAGAAGGTTATTTCTTACATTTTTTTCAAGATTTATTAAAAACTGCAGTTTTTTTATATTTGCAGCTTTTGTAAGAATATATTGGTGACATTTTTTTCCAACATCTCTTTGTTTATTTTGATATTTATCATTAATAATTTTAAACATGTATGGCAAACATCTTGCCCTTTTTTCTGTCCAGGCAGTAACTCTTCAGTAAAAATGACAGAACGCTCAAGTAGTGGGCGGGAAAAGGAGCGAGAGCGTGATAGGGAGAAGGGGAATTCGGTCGAGTCCGGGGCTGGCTCCAAGGAGGCTTCTGGTGAGAAGAGGAAAAGAAATCGGACCACAGAAAAAACACTGAGCACCGGCAACCCATCCAGCCCTGGAGGTGCCAAACGTCGCAGAACATAAATAGCCAAATAAGATTTGTGGGAGGTAATTCACTCGGTTGGGACGAGGCCATCCGGAGTCTCAAGTGGTGCGTTAGTTGCCACTTATTCTGAATAAATGGATGATCCTTTGTTTGAGCTTTTGGAAAAGCTTGGTGTATGAGGTAGCATACAGTCCAAGGGCACATGCACAAGTATGATCAGGATTCGATTTGAAAGTTTTCAGAATATTGTAATGGCTTTCTGGTTATTTGCCATAGTACAGACATGTATCTAACCATCTTGCCTTGTTCCTTCCTCCCCTAAGTATTATGTAGCGACTCTGATGTGCATGAACATTTTTATATAATTTTTTTTTTGGTCTGTGAATAATCATAGATATAGAATGTTTGGTTCCTTGTTGTAAACGTACAGCTTATGTAATAACTACAGTACAGTTCTTGTTTAATATTTTGACATGTGTAACTTAAGTGAGCTGGACTCAAAGCAATTTCATACATTTCCAATATATGTTAAACAGGATTTTTTTTTTACACAACCACCTCTATTTATTAACCGTGTTCCTTTCTTCACATTTGCTTTACTTAAAGTGAGCAAGCTTTAAAACTACATGTCGATTTGTTGTACATTTTCTAGAAGAATAAATGTTGGCATCTGTTAGTTAATATTTCAGACATAAGTATCATAATCTCATATGTCAGAAAATAAAATTTAGGATGGATTTTTATTCATCTGATTTCATGGACTGTCTTAAAGCCAACTTGCCCAAAAATGTGACACTTCTGGTTTTATCCTCTAGAAATGTGGGTCAGAATGCTGAGATTTCTCTCTTATTGGGCAGGTGATTTCATCAAAATTATATATTTCAGATTAATTGTTGATACATTTTATTTTCTATTAGTTCAATCTTCACAGCAATAGATCTCAATAGACACATTCTCTCATTTTTGCTTTATTCAATGGTAATGGCAAGTATTCAAATAAAAAAAAAAAGTGAATTTTATTTCTCATTAATGTACACACAGTGCCACATCTTGGCCGAAAAAAATGCAAGATAGACATTTTTGCAAATTTATAAAATTAAAATTTAAATATCACAAGGTAATAAATATTCAGACCCTTTGCTGTATGACTCATGTTTAACTCATATGCTGTCCATTTTTTCTGATCCTTTACGTCCTCCATCCTCTAGAGATGGCTCTACGTCTTAATTGTAGTCCAGCTGTGTTTAATTAAACTGATTGAACTTGATTAGGAAAGGCACACACCTGTCTATATCTCATAGTGCATGTCGGAGCAGTTGAGACTGAGGTTGAAGGAACTGCCCAAGGAGCTCAGAGACAGAATTGTGGCAAGACACAGATCTGGCCAAGGTTACAAAAGAATTTCTACAGCACTCAAAGTTCCTAAGAGCACAGTGTCCTCCATAATCCTTAAATGACAAAAGTTTTGGAAGACCAGAACTCTTCCTAGACCTGGCCGTCCAGCCAAACTGAGCAATCATGCGAGCAGAGCCTTGGTGAGAGAGGTAAAGCAGAACCGAAAGATCACTGTGGCTGAGCTCCAGAGATGCATTAAGGAGATGGGAGCAAGTTCCTCAAGGTCAACTGTCACTGCAGCCCTCCACCAGTCGGGTCTTTATAGCAGAGTGGCCCGAGGGAAGCCTCTCCTCAGTGCAAGACATGTAAAAGCCTGCATAAAGTTTGCAAAAACAAATTAAGTATTCCCAGACTATGAGAAATAAGATTCTCTAGTCCGATGAGAGGAGTATTTAACTTTTTGGAGTTAATTCTAAGTGGAATGTGTGGAGAAAACCAGGCACTGCTTATCACCCAGTACAATCCCAACAATGAAACCCGGTGGCAGCATCATGGTATGGGGTGTTTTTCAGCTGCAAGGACAGGGCAACTGGTTGCAATTGAAGGAAAGATGAATGCGACCACATACAGAAATATCCTGCAAGAAAACCTCTTCCAGAGTTCTCTGGACCTCAGACTGGGCTTCTAACAAGACAATGACTCTAAGCACTCTGCTAAAATACTAAAGGAGTAGCTTCAGATCAATTCTGTGACTATTCTTGACTGGCAGAGACAGAGCCATGGCCTGGATCCAATTGAGCATCTCTGGGGAGACTGAAAATTCACTATTCAACCTGAAATCCAGGTGTGAAAAACTTATTGCATTATTTCCATAAAGACTCATGGCTGTACTAGCTCAAAAGGGTGCTTCTACTCAATACTGAACAAAGGGTCTGAATACTTATTTCCATGAGATATTTCAGGTTTTTTTTAAATTACTAAAATGTCGACATTTCTGTACGCCTATACACCTATGGCCATGGAACTGATTGGAACACCCGATTCCGATATTTTAATGGGTGAGCAAATACTTTTGAAAATTTAGTGTATTTAAGGGAGGCTGCCTAGGTAAGACTATTATTAATTTCACCAAAAGCTTCCACATTTTTATTGATATTGCGATATATATTTGTAGTTCTGAAAGCAAGGGGTAAAAGCAATTTTGCAGCCTAGTCAGGGTTAATATAAACTCTTTAACACAATTTAAAATCCCCTTTCCTTTTAAATGGAACAGTGGGTAAAAATACTGTAATGTTACATTTTATTTTTAATGTTACATTTTATTTTAAAAAAGCATTTTATTCATTAAACATTCGGGACAGATGCTTGTTTTCCACAGTGTCACGTACTCTCGTTAAATCCAAATCTGCATATGATGCGAAGCTCCAGAAGAGTTTAGGTCTTTGAACATACAAACCCATTCCAAAAAAATTTAATTAAAGTATAAATTCAAGTATTTATTTGTATATTCTTACATAATTTGGGCTTCCAGCTCATGAAACCCACGAAAATAAATTACAATACTTGTTGAGAAATCAGCCCAAACTACGTAGTGAAGGACAAAATGTGGCAGGAGAAGATGCACCAGCAAAAGCGATGAGCATGGGTTTCAGCAGATTACAAATAGAATTTTACAGAGATCCAGAAAGAATGGAAACTACTTCTCAGTTTTTGTAGAGAAAAATGAAATTAGGATCACAATAATTCAATCATGGTACTTTCAAAAATTTGCTTTAATCACTGCCTCGATGCGACATGGCATGGAGAAAATCAGCCTGTGACATTGCCAGGGAGATATGGATGCCCAGATTTCCTTGATGCTTGCTGTCAGCTCTTCATTGTTGTTGGGTCTGGTGGCCCTCATTTTACTTTTGAGAATACCTAGATTCTCAACGCGGCTAAGGTCTGGTGAGTTTGCTGGCCAGTCAAGCACAGTAATGGCATGAACATCAACTGGGCTTCGGTGCTTTTGGCAGCATGGGCATGGGCCAGGTTCTGCTAGAAGATGAAATATTCATCTCCATACAGATCCTCAGCAGAAGGAATCATGAAGTCCTCAAAAACATTCTGATAGACTGTTGCAGTAAACTTTGCTTTCTAAAATCCAAGTTTACTGCAACACCTGACATTACACCCAAATCATGACTGACTGTGGATATTTCACACTGGACCTCAAGCGGTTTGGCTTGTATTCCTCAATCGTCTTCCTCCAAACCCTTGGACCTTGATTCCCCAAAGAAAGGCACACTTTATTTTCACTTTCTGGATCTCTGCTGGATTCTTAAAGCTTCTCTTTTTAATAATCCGGTGTAGCCCACCGTCATCGAATTTGCTGGTGCATCTTCTCCTGCCAATTTTGTCCATCCACTAAGTAGTTTGGGCTGATTTCTCCACAGTATTCTATCTTTTTTGAAATCCTGTTTTCATTGTTTTTATGAGCTGGAAACCCAAATTATGTGGAAAAAAATACATGAAATCATTTAAATTGTGGGACCTGAATCTATAATCTACAGTATGAAGGTTAAACATTTTGAATGCGATTATGGAAATGAATCAACTTTCCCATGATATTCTAATTTTTTGGAATGGGTCTGTATTCGGTTTTCATTTAAGGTGTGGATAATGTGGATAAGATAATACTATATATACACAGTGGTAAATGAAATTTGTGAACCCTTTAGACTTTTTTATATTTCGGCATAAATGTGACACAAACCATCAAAATTGCCAGTAGGAAAAGAGAACCTAGTTAAACAAATGAGACAAAAATAATTGTACTTCATTTGTTAAAGAGAATGATCCAATATTACATATTTGTGAGTGGCAAAAGTATGTAAACCCTTGCTTCCAGTATCTGGTGTGACCTCTGTGCAGAAATAATGGTAAATAAATGTTTACATGTATTCTTTAATCTTTAGTAGAATTAATTATGTGCTTAGGGTTATTGTTTTGGTGCATGACCCACCGTCTATTGAGATTCAGTTCGTGGACAGATGTCCTGACATTCTCCTTTAGAATTATCTGATATAATTCAGAATTCATTGTTTTGTCAATGACGGCAATTTGTCCTGGCCCAGATTTAGCAAAATGGACCTAAACCATGATACTACTGCCCACATGTTTCATAGATGTGATAAGGTTTTTATCCTGGAGTTCAGTGTTTTCCTTCTTCCAAACATAATGCTTCGGTCTCATACATTAACAAAATTCTTCCAATAGCTTTCTGGCTTGTCCACGTAATCTTTAGCAAACTGCAGATGAGCAGCAATGTCATTTTTGGAGAGCAGTGGCTTTCTCCTTGCAACCCTGCCATGCACACCATTGGTGTTATTCCGATGGTAGACTCGTTTAAATTAATATTAGTCAATGTGAGAGAAACCTTTAGTTGCTTGGAAGATAGCCTGGGATTCTTGATGACCTCGCAAGATATTACATGCTTTGCTCTTGGAGTGATTTTTGTTGATCGACCACTCCTGGGGAAGGTAACAATAGTTTTAAATTTACTCTATTTTTACACAATACATGTGACTATGGATTGGTGTAGTCTAAATAATTTAGAGATGGTTTTGTAACATTTTACAGCCTAATGAGCATCAACGACTCTTTTTCTAAGGTCCTCAGAAATTTTATGTTGGTGCCATGATTTAATTCCACAAACGTGTGACTTTGATAGATCCCTTATCTTTAAATAAAACATGGTTGCCCACTCACAACTGATTGTCATCTTATTGATTGAGGACACCTGATTAATTTTGCCTTCAAATTAATTTCTAATCCTAGAGGTTTTTGCCTCTTACAGATATATAATATTGAATCATTTTCCTCAAAAAAATAAATTACCAAGTATAGTTAGTTTAACTGGGTTATCTTTATCTATATTATATTATATCTGATGTTGTTTTAGGTCATATTTATGCAAAAATTAAATTCTTTCACGCACCATTGTTTATTATTATTCTGTTTCTCTTAAATAGCTTGTTAGTTTAGTGTAGAATCCCAGCTGGAACACAGACTAAACTGGTTTAGACTTTATTGCTGAATAAAGATGTTTTCTCAGTTGCTCAGATAGAAAAGCAATGCTTGGGACAAACTGAAAGTAGAGTAGGTGTCATGATTTACTTCATACTATCATCAGTGACTGTCCAGAACACATTTTATAATGAATATGATTAAATGGATTTCCCAGGTGTTGATCTGTGAGTACCATCTTTCCTTATTTATGGAAAACGAGTGATTTATGACGCTGTGTGAAAAGTTGGTTTTACCGACAGAACAACTTCCTCCTCCCATCCCCCACTCCCCCATAACCCAACTAAGTGTACTTGTAAGGAGTGAGTGTGTGTGTAGTCTGTACAGGAGCTGGTCATAAAATTAAAATATCATGAAAAAGTTGATTTCCATAATTCCATTCACAAAGTGAAACTTGTATACTATACACATTCGTTACACATAGACTAATATGTGTGTAGACTAATACTAACAAAGTGTTTTTCTTTTGACTTGATTATAACTGACAAATAATAAAAAAAAAACAAATTTTGTATCTTATAAACTTACTTTAGACTAATACAAAAAACTATTTTTAGAAATGCTTGCCAACTGAAAAATATGGACATGAAAAGTATCATCATATACAGCACTCAATACTTAATTGGAGTTTCTTTTGCCTGAATTAGTGCAGCAATGCAGCGTAGCATGGAGTCAATCAGTCTGTCGCACTGCTTAGGTGTTATGAGATCCAAGGTTGCTTTGATAGTGGCCGTCTGGCATGTCGCATCTTCCGCTTCACAATACCCCACAATACTATTTTCTATAGTGTCAAGGTCAGATGAGTGTGCCAATTAAGAACAGGGATACCATGGTCCTTAAACAAGGTACCAAT
>JAOUQT010000016.1:8174154-8186422 GCA_025769995.1 Xyliphius kryptos | reverse complement strand
GCTTGTCCAATTTAGCCATGAAACCTCCCACACTAAAATGACAGGTGTTTCAGTTTCATTGTCTAACTCCTGTACATCTAAAAACCAGCAACATAGGAGACTCCGACTGTATCCATCCTCAAAAGCTACAGTAAGGTATATAGATATGTTTCTTTTGAAGATCTCCTTTGATCCAGCGAGTCTAATATTCAAGGGCAAGGTATTTTACAACTTGGGTACATACATACTTCTTTCCATTTCAGTTTGTCCTAGACACTTTTAACAGCCCCTGACTAGAGGATCTCAGTGCCCTAGCACTGGAATATGCCACTAAAAGGTCAGAGATATACTCTGTACAAAAACCATGTACAGCCTGCTGTGTTAGAACCATAATTTTGAAATGCAGACTAAAAGAGACAGGAGGCCAATGCAACGATGACAGTACTATGGAGTAATATGCTCCCTTCTGTTTGTCCTAGTGAGTACTCAGGCAGCTGCATTTTGGACCACTTGCAGCCAAGCCATTTACCGTTGCTCACAGAAAAAAAGTAACATTTCTCTTTTATTCTGAGAAAAATTGCAATCACAAGTTCAATTTGAACCATGTTTAAAAGGTAGGAAAAAAATCGATCTGATCTTAAACTCAGAAAAAAAAACAACTATGTTTGGTTCTTAACTTCAAATAAAAACTTCTTTTCTCAGTCTATCTTTTATAGTGAGGCTAAATGACATATTAAAAGAGACAAAATGGGCCAAGTGGGAAAACTTTTCAGAAGGTTACAGTTGGCGATTGTTAAGGTTATAGAGTAACTAGAACGGTGTTGTAAAACCAGAGAAACCACTGGCAACATGACTAGCAAAAACTCAAATATATTTGTGGATAGCATGTACAAAATAATTTGAACCAATATATTATGCTTTATGAATATGTATATTTTATACTGTCCGTTCAGTTGTGGTAGACTTTTTGTTCAAATACAGTAACAAGGTCAGAATCTGGGCAGGAAAGCAGCTGCTATTAGTCCAATGCTAAGCAAAAACAGACGATAGATATCTCTGTGTTCTTTTGGCACCTTACCAACACAGCAGGACTGAAGCAGATGTTTTCTTTTAGGGGACGCATTTTTAAAATAAATTATTTATCCTACTCAAGTGATCCTTGGTAAAAAGAAGGAATGTACACACTTAGTTGGTAGTTTATTAAATATACTTTACTTGACTCTGCCAATTTTCAGATATGGCTACCATATAGATGCATTTTGAATGTGTATACTTTTTGAGCCACTAACCCTACGTCAGTGGGAACAGGGAATATTGGACTGTTCCTAACTTACAGTATGTGTGGTGCAAATACACTCACCGAAAGAGGGAGAGGCTCACCAGATCAATTGTTTGTTAACACAAATATCTAATCAGCCAAACACATGTCCGCACCTCAATGCATTTAGTCATGTAGAGAGGGTCAAGTCAACTTCCTGAAGTACAAACCGAGCATCAGAATGGGGAAGAAAGGTGATTTAGGTGACTTTGAAAGTGGTATGTTTGTTGGTCCAAGGCGGGCTGGTCTGAGTATTTTAGAAACTGCTGATCGACTGGGATTTTCAAAAACAAACATCTCTAGGGTTTACGGAGAATGGTCCGAAAAAGAGAAAGAATCCAGTGAGGGGCATTTGTATGGATGAAAATGCCTTGTTGATGTGAGCAGAATACCATCTCTTTTTAATGTATGCAACAAAGAATTAAGTTAGAATTAAGGTCATTTTTTACTAGGAAGGTGTACAGTTTCATGTTAGGGTACATTATGTACTAGACTTTCAAAGTTATTAGATTAGTCTACCACGTTGTTGGGTCGTATACAGTGAGAGACTACATTTCTTCATTGTTGATGCACCATATCATTCATTATTACTAAGCCATTAGAGGGCACAAGCCATTTTATTTCTAGTTTTGGTCCCAAGCCTAGATAAATGGTGAGAGTTGCATCAGGAACGGTCTTTGACATAAGACAAATCAATGATACGAAATCTTCAAATTTCGTCCTTCTGAATCAGTTACGGCCTGGGTTAACAACAACTGCAGAGAAGCAAGGTAGATATATTGTGTTTGCAGGAGACAAAGTGGAAGGGTAGCAAGGCTTGAAGAATTTTTGCAGGGTTTAAACTGTTCTATCATGGTGTGGATAGGAAGGAAAATTGATTCTGAGTGGTTCTGAAGGAGTTGAGGTGTTGTTGAGGTCAAAAAAGTGTCAGATAGAGTGATGTGTTTGAAGCTAGAAATTGAGGGTGTAGTAGTGAATGTTGTGAGTGGCTATGGACCACAAGTTGACTATCAGAAGAGAAAGAGAGATTCTGTAGGGAGCTAGACAAAGTGTTAGAGAGCATTCCATATTTCAAAGAGCATGTTGGTGAGTAAAACAAAGAAGATGAGGAGGTGTTGGGCAGGTTTGATGTTAAGGACAGGAACATAGAAGGACAAATGGTGGTGGATTTCTGCTCAAGATGATGGATATTTTTAAAGTGAATCTATTTGCAACTGTACTTGCACACAGCAGAATTGGTCCCCCGCATTTAACCCATCCATACAGTGATACACACACATATATACACAAACTAGTTAAGTGAACACACATGCCAACAGTGGTGAGCAACCTCCACAGTGCCCAGTAAGCAACTGCGGTTAAGATGCCTTTCCCAAGAGCACATCAGCCATATCACAAATTGGCAGTACCGGGAATCGAACTAAGGAACTTCAGTTCACAAGACAAATTTCTTATCCACAAGCCAACTACGGCCCCTTATGGCTGTGGTAAACACATATTTCCGAAGGAGGAGCACAGGGTTACCTACAAGCATGGAGGCAGGAGCACAACAGGTAGACCACATGCTTTGTATATAAGGTTGAGTAAAAGAGATTGGAGATTGTGGATGGGGAGCATGTATCTGGACAGCACTGGATAGAGGTGTGCAGGAAGAGGATAATGGAAGTTGAAAAAGGATGAATTCTGTGAGGAGTTAAGAAAGGAGATGAGAAAGGCTTTGGGTGGTAGTAAAGAGCTTTCAGATGACTGGGTAGCAGCAGCAACAGTGATTAGACAGACAGGCAGGAAGGTACTTGGTGTGTCATCTGGACAGATGAAAGACAGAAAGGAAACCTGGTGGTGGAAAAAGGTAGTGCAGGAGGTTATTCATAGGAAGAGATTAGCAAAGAAGAAATGGGACATGGAGTGGACTGAATAGAGTAAGCAGGCGTATAAAGAAATGAAGCGTAGGACAAAGAGGGAGGTAGCAAAAACCAAGCAGAAGGCCTATTATGAGTTGTACGAGATGTTAGACAGTAAGTAATGAGAGAAGTTGTATTGCCTTGCGAGGCAGAGGGAAGAGCGGGAAAGGATGTGCAACGTGTCAGGGTGATCCAGGATATAAATGGAAATGTACTGACAGATGAGGAGAGGGTGAGGAGAAGATGGAAGGAGTATTTTGAGGAGCTGATGAATGAAGAGAATGAAAGGTAAATAAGAGTAAAAGGCATAGAAATAGTGGAACAAGATATAGTAATGATTAGCAAGGATGAGATAAGGAAAGCTTTGAAAAGGATGAAGAAGGAAAAAGCAGTCTGAAAATGTATAGGATAGATATTTTTAGGAGTAAAATTTTGATGCCTGAGGAATGGAGGGAAAGGGTACAAGGGTGATATGCAGAGTTGTAGCAATTACAGGGGCATAAGGTTAATGAGTCACACAATGAATATTTTTGCTGTGGGAATGCTGATGGAGAAGTATAGACAGGGTCAGAAAGAGCTACACTGTGTCTTTATGGATTTAGAGAAAGCATATGATTGGGTGCCGAGGGAGGAACTGTGGTGTTGTATGAGGAATTCCAGCATGGCTGAAAGTACATTAGATAGGTGCAGGACATGTAGCATGACAGCATGACAATAGTGAGATGTGGGACTGCATCAAGGATCGGCTCCGAGCCCCTTCTTGTTTGCTTTGGTGATGGACAGACTATCAGATGAGGTCAGACAGGAATCACCATGGACTATGATGTTTGCAGATGACATAGTTATCTGTAGTGCAAGCAGGAAACAGCTAGAGCACAACTTGGAGAGGTGGAGGTATGTCTGGAAAGGAGGGAAATGAAAGTCAACAATTGTAAGACAGAATACATGTGTGTGAATGAGAGGGAGGAAGGTAGAACTGTCAGGCTAAAGGGAGAAGTAGTCACAAAGGTTCAGGAATTCAGATACTTAGGATAAACTGCCCAAGCAGATGGGAAGTGTGGAAAAGAGGCGAAGAAGAAATTACAGACAAAATGGAGTGGATGGAGAAAAGTGTCAGGAGTAATGTGTGACAAAGGGTTGTAGGGAGGCAGAGAGGAAGACAAAGGAGGATATATATAGTTGTGGTCAATGTAGACATGCTGGTAGTTGGTGTGAAACCGAGGAGAGGAGTAGGTGGTTGTACTCGCCAAGCTGGTGTAGCTTTAGAATATCATTGCCAATTGAGCTGGGCAGCATGACTTCAACAAATAAGAAGAAAAATGAATAAGCTATCTGCCCATTCCACACCCCTCCTGAAGACCTGTATGGCTACAGGCACTTTAGTCCTGAGGAGGTGTGAGAGCCCTCTTATGCCCCTGACCCTACAGCCCAGATGAGCCGCTCTATAACCCGTATGCCCCTCAACTAATTTTACGGCCTTACTACCTGGAGGAGGAGCTCCAGTCAGTGGCTTATCCCTGTGTTTCCCCATTGCACTCCTACACCTAGGAGGAAGACCGCCAGCTGTCGTCTCTCATCGAGGAAATCACAGAGGGGTCACTTGCAGATGATTTATTGGTGCTGGAGCCCCTCGGAATTGGAGGAGCCACGACAGGAGGAAGTGTCTGTCTTTTGTCTGCCATTTTTTGGTATTCTTTGTATAAAAAAACTTTCCCTGGATATCACTGAATAATATATTCCAGTTCAAATCTTTATTTATTACATAGAGGAATGAACTGAGAACAAAAAAATAAAAAGATCAATGTAAATCAAAATTATTATCCCATAGAGGTCTGGATTTGGATTCATACTCAAAATAAAACTAGAAAATCACATTACAGGCTGATTTAACTTCTGGATTAAAGCATCAGTCAACTTCTGGACAGACCGTGGTGCAACATGCTGTTGGTGGATAAGACGAGACATGATGTCCCAGATCTGCTCAGTTGGATTCAGAACTGGGGAATGGACAGGCCAGTCCATATCATACCAGGCAGCCAGGTCAAGAAATAGACCTGGTGGTTCCAAACTTTTTCCATTTATGGATGATGGAGGCCACTCAGTAGGACCTTCAATGCTTCAGAATTTTTTTGTACTCTTCTCCAGATCTGTGCCTCAATACAATCTTGTCACAGGTGTATACTTGTAGAAAGTTCTTTGCAATTCATGGCTTGGTTTGTGCTCTGTCATGTACTGTGAACTAAGGAGCCGTATACAGACAAGGCGTTTGTTTTTTCGAATTATGTCCTGAAATCTCTTGGAATTAACACAGCTTGGCAAATGATATGAGTATGTATGTATGAATGACATTTTTTTTAAAATAAACAAACAAGAATTTTTCACTTTGTCCTTATGGGGTATTGTGTGTTGAATTTTGAAGGAAAACTTTAATTTAATCAATTTTGGAAGCCTGTAACAACACAAGTACACAAACACTGCAGCTGAAATAAACATATGAAATAATGGCACCTTATTGCAAAAAATAACATTAAAATAAAAAATAAAAAGAATACAAATAAAGAGGGAGCAGACTTGAGGGACAAGATTCACCCTGCAGTTTATGGCGAATTTTAATGAGTGCTTGGAGCAACCAGCTTCCATGAGCGCTCAGACAATCCTCAAAAGGCACTGAAAATAAAGTGTGCACGGTGGAAATATAGAGAGAGAGTAAGACAAAAGCTCTGTCACACCAAAGACCCTACCATGTTTTCTCTATTCAGTGCCACATACCTGTGTCCTCAAACAGCTAACAATAGAAAAAAGTGCCAGCCAGGGAGCTCCTCCTACTCCTATGTTGGACAGAGGTTGTATCTGACCTATTTCTGTCCCTTAGATCCCAGACTCTTTAGCAAGGGTTTAATACAAACTCACTGTAAGCACTGGGCTTCCTCTCTCAAGCTTTTGGGTTACAGGAGTCACAATGTGGGCTTCTGTGGAGCAGAGCTCAGGTCTTCATTTTTGAGGCTAAGTCTGACAATATTTAGCCCCAGTTCAGGATAGCCCCGAGGCTATGTCCAGTAAATGTGGAGGTCTGGTCACCCCGACCGTGTTTCTTAAAACAGTTAGTATAATGGTGTTTTCCCACCCGCTGACCACTCTTGGGTCTTTGGGGGCTGGGAAAGTGAGTCTTCCCCCTTCAACCTGGTCTTCAACCTGCAGTACTGGTCATTGTGTGCTGCTCAACTCTTCACTTTGTGTCCTTCTGGTGAATGCAAACACTCCTCAGGGAATTAGTTAATAACTCATCTTTTAGTTTGGATAAAACCAAAGAACCTCTATTTTCCTGTCATTTCTGCTGCCAGGGTCCTAAATTCCACGCTGTACTTGGGTACTAAGCATGCACCCTGAGATAGCCTAGTTAATTTAGTGGCTACCCCTTTGCCCCAGGGGGATTACTAAATTTGTGCCGCATAGAATATAAACTGGCAGTATGTACCTGAATACCTTAGTGGTAAGGTCATATCTGAGTGCAATGTGTTGTAATTAATGTCAGTTATTCAGTTTATAATTTTCTCTGGTTCATTTATTTTTACTTTTTCTGATAAAAAATGAATGCATTCCACCAAATTGTGTCAAAATTGAACTGGCCATGAAACAAAGAATAAAAATGAAAATAACATAAGTAATTAATTCAGTGGTGCATTAATGTGCAATTTAATGATAATAGCATTTTTTGAAGAAAGACATTCTAAATTCACTCTTTAAACTTTCACATGAAACTTTTGTTTAACCTTTAATTCTTAAAGATCAGCATTTCTTTGTTGTAAAAAGTTCCCTCTATGTTCACCCTTTAATTTATTTATTGCCTTGGTCCAAAAACACACTGGTGTGTCAGATAAATTAGTCACTTGTCTTAGTTCTTCCAAATCCTCTCCATACTCTCCCTCCCTCTATCCATCACTCTTTCGTTTGCATTATTATTTCCCTATTTTTGGGGGGATTTGCCATGGTGTCTGTCAGTGAGGGTGGTCCTGATTTGTTCTTTTAGCAACAAGAACAAAAAGCAAAGCCCTGAAAGAGAGAAGCAGAGGTGAAACAAGACTGATGGAAAATAACAGAGAGTAAAGGGGGAAGGCATGGGGGCTGCGAGTCGTTGTACAAATGGGGGTCACTAATTTGCACAGTGACTCTTTTGGAAAAAGCAGTTAGTAAAAGGAGTCACATTTGTCTGTAGGGAAAGGGATCTCACAGTGTACTGGGAATCTTTATGGGTGATTTAGGATTCATTTAGTTTTCAACAATACTATCATAAAGCAGCAGGGAAGAGCATTGTAGAACCTTCTGTTGTGCACACAGAAGAGTTACAGCTCTGCTTCTTCAGAAGCTGCTTCAGAACTTTAATTTCATTCTAGCCATTACACTCTGGGGTAAATACTTGAAGGCTCATTGCGTTTAGAATGTAGTTGGAATATAGCATTGCAAAAAACAAGTCGAGTATTCAGGTTTTATTATTAATCCAGATAGAGGTAATACATAAGTATAAACGATACGCAAGTTAATTACAAATATTTGAAAATTTCATAAGAAATCTCATCTTTAATTCTGTTACAAAAATAAATCATAACTTAAATAATAACATGGCATTCTACTAAGTCAAGTTAATGGACAAATAATTAGGTCAAATAAATATAAAATACTTTGTAAAAGGGCAAGCCTAAACAGACAGTTTACTGTATGTGTAATGACTTGCAAACACACAGATATGGAGTCAATGGCAGTTTTATTTCACACTTGCATAATATTTAAAAACAAACAAAATAAAACAAAACAGCACAGTGTGTTGGGATATACTTAACCGGCGAGGGGAAAGTAAACACAACAAAAATAGCGGATCGCAATGCTCAGATGATCAGAACAGGTAAGTGCTAAAAAAATTACTTGGATCCCATAACATTCTGGCTCTTCCGGTTCTAAAAAACACAAAGAAAACACACCATTTAGTTTGTGAATGAAAGCAGGGCAAAAAGTCACAACATGTAAAACAGGCTAACAGATTTAGTCAACGCTAAGCTAGCATGAAAGTAAAATGTTAGTGAAAGTGCTTTATAGTGCAATTTAAATGTATTTATGTCTATGAATAATACACAGGTCAGCTGTGCAGTCAGTGAAAATTTGGATTATAGTAAAAGAACTACAACCCCAATTCTAGTGAAGTTTGGACATTGTGAAAAAAATATCTGATTGTATCAACCTACAACCCCAATGAGCTTAATCAGGCATCTGAACACCTAGAGTCAGTATTTCATTGTACTCTGCATAGTGTAATCCTAATTAAAATTCAATTAAATCTAATTAAATTTAATTATAAAGCCCTTTTAACAATGGGCATTGTCCCAAAGCAGCTAGAGAAAAACCTTTTATCCCAGATGAGAATCGGTGGCAAGGAAAAACTCCCTGAGTAAGAAAGGAAGAAACCTTGAGAGGAACCAGAATCATAAGGGAACCCATCCTCATTTGGGTGATGTAATCTGTATACATATAATACATAGTGCTATAACTAACAATAATATAACATTAATGATATAACAGTAATATATAATATATACATAACATACATCTAATACATAGTTCTATAACTAACAATAATAATATAACAATATATACATAACATCTGAGTTCTGTATTTAATCAAAAAGTTGGAATAGCACTATATTATCAAATTGTTTATATTATGTTACTGAAATATACAGTATTAATAAAAGTTGAAACTCTCTCACTCTCATGCTCCACACTCAATGCTATTTTATTACTATATAACTTATCATTGCAATGTTCTTTACTAACAGTGACATTTTGTTGACAAAATAATTACTAAAGCTGTTTGCAGATTTAAAAACAAAAACACACCAGTTTCACACTGAGCTACGAAAAAGTTGCACACAGCATAATAATTGGACCCAGAGTCTCATAATTTTCAAGTTTCACTGCAGCTTCAAACTTAATTCACAGCTTAATAAGTTCTTGCATGAAAACACATGAGAAAGAAAGAAAACAGCTGCTTTCTTTTGAATTTTGTGAAACTTGTAAAACAAATCTGTACAAAACAAAGCTTTACTTAATAAAATTAGATTACAGTTATAGATCATAACACATTCAAGTCTCAGGATGCCTTCCCAACTTTATTATAGACTAAATTCAGAGATTATAGCTTTAAGCAAGACTGGTGCTATGCAGGGTGCTCGGTTTGTAGAAGCACCATCCTGCCCCCTCTGATTTTCGTGGTGCCCCTGCAAGCACAGAACATTCAAAGGCAATTTTGCAATAAATTGTGTAATTCAAAACCTCCAATCACAAAACTGAGTTTCTGATGTTCAGTGTCTTTTCTTATTTTTGGCCTAACATTTCAGGTTGACTTCTCATTCATTTTATATAACCGCTTAATACTAGTCGAGTCATTGTAAGGCACACACACTCGTTCACTCATACTAAGGACAATTTAGAGATAACAGTTTTTAAACTGTCAAAGGAAAGTGGCGCTTTTAGAGGAAACTCACACGGACATTGGGAATACATGCAAACACAACAGGGAAGGGACCCAGGACAAATCTTGCTGAAATGCGGCAAGCTACCCCCTGTGCCATGCTACTTCTGACTTATTTCAATAATTTTAATTAATTTCAAAAGAGACTAAAGAGATATTAATTAGAAACAATGCTAAGCATTAGACTCTAGAATCATTATTGCTGTTTAAAAAAGTAACACATTTATTTCAGCTTATTTTTTTGTTTTATTTTTGTCTACAAACTTACACATAATTACTCGCCAAATGATTTTAAATCTGTGTTATAATATTAATAACTACTTTAGTTTATTTTTGATGGGCAGAAACACTTCTCTCTGCCATTTTCTGGTATACCAGCTTACCTGTGCCGCATGCCGGTTCCACCTCTACGCAGGAGAGCTTATGTCGTAAAAAATGCAGTGAAAGTCTGATGAAACTCAAGGCCGGTTTTTCCTGTTCTCCTGCGGGCTCGATTTGATTTGCGGCACCTGAGATCTGATTTATTCCAGCCTCATTTTGGTGGTTGGTTCGGCTGAAAAGCGAAAAAGACTCCCCCCATTTTTGCCTTGTCAAACAAGGAGTTAACCTCCACAACCTGCAGCCCCTTGCCTGCGCTTTGGCTAAAGCGCTGATGCTTTTCAGTGATAACAAGACTTTTACTCTAAGGGATTTGTTCACATTGAATAAACTTGATTTTCTCTGCGTTACAGAAAGTTGCATGTCTGTAGATGAGTCCAGTGCTATGTGTGAACTGGTACCACATGAGTGTTGTTAGTTGTGGGTTGGCATAGCCATGATTTACAAAAATACGTTTAAACTGATTTTTACAGCTGTAAACATCACTCCAGTGGTGCATTACTCCAACTTTGAACTAAATATGTTTGAGCTCTGCATCACTCGTCCACTGCTATGCGCTGTTATCTACAGACCACCTAAATATACCGAAGATTTTATTGGTGAATTGAGTGACTTTTTGACTGGATACTGCCAAAGTATGATTACCTTTTAAATCTTTGAGATTTTAATATCCACGTTTGCTAACTGGATAAGCCAATGTCTAAAGACTTATTAACCCTCATTGACTCTCTTAATATTGTGCAGTGTGTAACTGGTCCTACTCAGAAAAGTGGCCACAGTCTTGCCTTGGTTTTAACGTATGAGTTTTCTGTTTCTAATCTAGACGTTTGCTCTGCTACTTTTTCAGACCATATGCCTGTTAAATTTTAAGTTTCACTGCCTTGTCATATGGCTAAACAGTGTGCTCCTGTGCAACATTATTTGTGTTATCAATTCTTCCACTGCTGATAAAGTATCCACTGCGTTCAATACTATTACATCCGATACTCAATATTTTATTGCTGATGTTGAGGCTCCCACTGTACTTTACCCACTTTAACAAATCTTGGTGTGATATTCTGAGGTTTGATGCTCAGATTAGTGCTGTCATTAAAGCAAGCTTTTTTTAAATTAGACATTTGGCTAAAATTAAATCAGTCCTCCCCACCACCATTCTGAGATTTTATTCCATGCTTTTATCACAAACCACCTAGACTACTGTAATGCACTCTACTTTGGCCTTGGCCAGAAGTCCCTTGCAGGACTAACATGTCCTGTTAACATCACCCCAATTTTAAAATCACTGCATTGGCTTCCGGTTCATTTACGCATCTAGTTTAAAATTCTTTATTTATTTTCATGGTCTCGCCTCCCAGTATCTGTCTGACCTACTGCAACCCTATAGCCTGGAATGCGTGCTCAGGTAAATGGATCAGTGTCTCTTGCTGTTCCGAGGACACTGTGAAAGTGCAATGGTGAATGGTCTTTTTCAATTGGGGGTCCAAAATTGTGGAATGACCTTCTCTTTCACCTTAGACAGATTGAGTCAGTCTTGTTTAAAAAAACACCTTTTTTCACTGGCTTTTAGTCAGTGAGTTTAATTATGTAATTGTTTTAAATGTTTTATTGTTTTTATTGTTGGTTGTTCATACTTGTTTAATTTATGTTGCTATGTTCTCAATCAACAGCTGACAAGAGATTGGAATCGTTAGTCTATCCCTTTCAAACAGAATGTGATGATGGCGTATGACATATAGATTATTTTTAATTTTTTTAATTCTAAACAAAGCCATATAGATTCTTAGGGGGATGGTCGGGAAAAGTAAAAAATGCCCACTGACTTCCTTGCAATCTTTACTCCTCTGAAATAAAATGTTTCTTGTAAAGCTTCTTTGGGACAATATCAATTGTTAAAAGCGCTTTACAAATAAAATTGAATTGAATTAAATAACTCTCTTTATTCTTGTTCCTTTTCCTTCTTTTCTCCCTTTTCTCTTTTCTATCCTCTCTCTCTTCTCCACTCTTTCAGAGAAGCTCGACCTAATAGGGCAGAGGAACCAGGAGATATCAGTGAACCTGTTCCTGCCGGATATCCTCCGACTGCCCATTTACTTTATTCTTCTTCTTTCAGCCTCTCCCTTTCATCAGGGGTTGCCACAGCGAGTCAATCTTTTCCACCTTACTCTGTCCTCT
>JAOUQT010000016.1:8089699-8100892 GCA_025769995.1 Xyliphius kryptos | reverse complement strand
GCTTGTCCAATTTAGCCATGGAACCTCCCACACTAAAATGACAGGTGTTTCAGTTTCATTGTCTAACCCCTGTACATAGTTGCATCAGTTTTGTATTACAGTGTCCTCTGCTGGTAAAAGAGACACTGAAATGTAAAACTCCAAATTCACCATTGCAGTACTGCTTTTGTTGTGTGTTTGTATGTTCATAGTTGATCAACGCAGTAAACACACTGGATCGGCACATTCTAAACCAACTGCATGTTCAACTTATGGAACTGCGAGGCTGCAAGGGCCACAAACAGTGTAATCCCCGCATACGCAACATGGACCTGGGTGAGTTACACGTGTGTCAATGCATACATGCATACACACTCACAGATGCCTTACTACACTCACTCAATGCTGGAGTACTTGGAATATCGATTGCTGTTAAATTTGTCCTTCATACCTCTGTGCCATATCTATTGAGTGGCACTGAGAGTAGTGTTTCCATGTGTCCACCATCCTCATCCTCACACGGCCCTAGCCCTGCCTTGTTTTTTGTTTTATGTTTTCATGCTTTGCTGCAGAAGTCAAGTGTCTTTTATTAGCATCCTTCAAAGATATATATGTTATTGTCTTGTGTGTTTCTTTTTGACTGGTGTAAAATATAGTAAGATTAATTTAAATCTATCAGAATATATCAAATGTCTGATGCATGTAAGTCATACATGCATCAGACATGCTAATTACCTTACTGTACCTCCTTATTTTCTTCATATTCTACAATTTTATAAAACTTGTTTTGATCTGAATCCTGATATCATGCAAATATACAGTACTGTGCAAACGTCATAGACACCCTATTTTGTTGGAACACTTTTTGTTATAAATATTTATTTTTTATGAATTATGCGTTAGTACATCAATAGAAACTATTTCTAAGCTTTCCTTTTTCATAAACAAATGTTAAACGTTACAGAAAAAGTTTGTATGGCATTCAAGAATGCAAAATACTACACAAGAGTGCATTTTGTAGGCAAATAATTATAATTCATAAAGCATATGCGACAGTAAGAGTCTCCAGAAGAACTGTGTCAGACACTCAAGAATCATAGCCTCTGATTATGATTAATGATAAGAATTATGTTTCTACATAAAAGAGAAGACTTATTAAATGCCATAAACATAAAAAAACTGAAGTTGATATTTATAAGAAGCGAAGCAAACTGTCTGGGACTGTTTTAAGATACTGTTTGTGCAGTATTATTAGTATGAAGTGGGGTTACTGGATTTAAGTGCAGGCAAATGAATGCTGCTTTAGAATCCTATTTAGAAATGCTCCATTCTTTATTTTTTATATCTTTATATAATAATAATAATAATAAAAATAATCATTTCAATTTCAAAGTGCATCTTTCAAGATACCCAAGGTCGTTTTTCAAAAATGTGTGGGGTAACGATGGGTGGGGTGAAATAATCGAACAGGAGCGGCAACCAATCGCACCAGCGTTCCCTTATCGGAAGGAAAGAATATAGAAAAGAAAACATAGGGGAGGCCAATTAGCACATTAAAATATCACATAACAATTAAGACTAGACATGCTGACAGAGCATCCACTGGGTGTGGGGGTATAAAACAGTAAAGGCGTGGGGAGAGAGCTTATCTTTGCTCTGTTCTATGTGGAGAAATGTTGTCACAGCAGCAGCCTTAAAGGGCTAAAGCTGATATAGCGGAGACAAAACAAAGATTAAGACTGGTTTGTGTCTTTTTTAAGGAGAATAAAATGCCAAACTCCTGTATAATCCAAATGTTCATTTATCCATTTAGTTCTCTCATACGATGAATTTGCCTTAAGAGAGCTATGGTGTTATACATGCTGCAATTCAAAGTCACAGCCTGAGTGCTGACAGCTCTGCCCATTGTGTCAATCATGTCAGGCAGCTTTAAATGGATTTAGACAGCTGTTCCTGTTAGTTTAATATCTCAATAGATCAGGACAATGCCTAATCTAATCAGGAAAATGCTGGTGATCATGGTTCCAAATAAATAGATGGCCTCAATGTCCTCCAGGGACACAGTCACCAGGCACAGGACCTGCCACTTCTCTCACGAGTCTTTCATGTAGACAGCTTCAAACGTTCCATCAGGACAGGCTGGTTCCCCAGAAGATGGTGTCAATTGCGTTGGGAGATTATTTAATTAAATCCATAATTTCTTGGTTTGAAGTTCTGAGTGGAGAAAATCTTTGAGTGGTAGACAAGACAAGACAAGAGAAGCGTATCAGGAGAGATAAGGGAGAAAAAAAGGAATGTGACAGCCTTTGTCGGGAGCAGGAAGAAAAAATATCTTGTCCCGTGTTTGATTTCTGGTACCGTTGTAATGTAATACGCTCCCCGCTTTTGCAGGCTGCTCACCTCTCTGAGCACATGTTCTCACTTCACAATTGTGTCTATATATATATATATGTGTGTGTTTAAATACATGGATGCGGACGACCAATTCCGCTGTTTGCAAGCATAGTGGAAAATAGATAATTTTCTCTTTGGGCGGCCCTGTAGCACAGTGGCAGAACCCCAGGTGAGGCAACCTGGGAAATTCCTGTGTGGAGTTTGCATCACACACTAATGGACAATATAGAGACACTAATTAGCCTATAATGTATGTCTTTGGAATGTGGGAGGAAACCCAAGGACCCAGAGAAAAAACACGTGAGCAAAAGCAGAACATGCGAACTCCAGTGTTCGAACCTGGGATCTTCTTGGTATGAGGCCACAGCACTATCCACTTCGCCACCGTGCCGCCCACAGATAAACACACAATGCACCACAGAGTAAGAAGCTATTAGTCTAGCTGCTAGCAGGCTTTGGCTACGTTGGCTATAGAGGGAAATTAGCTATCACACAAGACCTGAGCTTTACCTAAAATATTTTTCTTTATTTTATTTTCTCTCTCGGGTGTGGCTCTACCACAGAACCTTTACTAAGGCCGCTTGTTACCAGACCTTATCTAAAATATTATTATTGCCCTTGCAACCGGAGTTGCCGGGTGGGCACCAGTTGGCCCTCAACCCTGTGTGGATTAAGTGGAAGACAATGAATAAAATTATGAAATTATATTTTGCCACACTGATTTCTGGGAGGATCCAACTAAGCGACATGTGGCTCAGCTAAGTCCCATATGTTTGTTTTACTGAGAACCTGCCAGAGTTCATCTAAAGTCTGTCGGACTGGCTTCTTTTATTTGCAGTATAACCTAGTAGCTTACGGTGCCTAAGATCTTTGACAGTACTGTATGTATATATAAATAATAATAACCCGAAGCTTTTAATAGACATAGTCTATTTCTAAAAGCTGCATTTAAAAATAGAGGTTGTAGTATGATTGTAGAGCAGGGAGATTCATTCAAAAGACACCCGGAATATCTTGTTGTAACTTTCATTAGGATGAAGCAATCTGAACCATAAAATATTCTCCATAACTTATTGTATGTGTAATCAATTACATGCAACCCGAACCTTGAACTCTTTATGGGTTCTACCAGAGGAAAACATTCATTAAGTTAATACTTATACTCTTACAGACAAAATGTTCCCTAAGCATTAAAACCTTTCTGCTAGACCAAAAATAAGGCACTTAAGTGATCTATGTATGTATTTTGTAAAGATGTATATTTAATTATACATAAGATAGATGTATCTCTTTTGAGTGACTCTCCCTGTATATACAAGCTGAATACGAAGAGACGCATGTGAAAATGCCAGTCAGGCGTGTGTACCCAACTGTAACTGTCTTCACACTTTCTAACTAATGATATTGTCTCTTCTTCAGGAGGCAAAGAGAGAAGCAGCTATGATGAATACAGGTATCTTCGCTAAACAAATTCATGACTTCAGTAGGATGACTTTAACAGACTGAGTGTCTGCTATAAACAGAATTTATTAGCCGAACATTTGCTTGCATTGATGAATGCAAAACAACCTAACAGTATAAAAACAGACCACATATGTTAGATGTGGAACTTATAGTAAAATAAAGGAGAAGACATTAGGTGATCTGTTTTCCTGGTGTCTAGTACTTGCCAGTAGGTAAATTGGCTATGCTAGAGTATATTGTCCTTAGGTGTGAACGTGCACTGGTTTCCCGTCTGGGGTGTATTTAATCAGGAGGATGACTGGAATTGGATGAATGTAAAGTCATCCAATTTTAACCCTTAAAGTTACAAGGGTGAGCACAAAAACACTCCTTGATTTCAAGTAGTTAGAAAATCAAAGCTTTATTAGAATATGTTCATGAATATGGTTAGAGCAGATGCATTAACTCCAGTATATTAACAGATAGTAAATAGATGATTCAACTGTAGCCACCAGTGTATACCAATATTCCTATAAATTTACATACTATACATGTTGGAAATCGAGGACAGTTTTTGTGCTCAATCTGTAATTTGAAAGACCTTATAGTAATATAAAATATCAAATGTAAAGATATATATTATATTAGTTTTATTTAAATAGATTTGATTGCTTATATAAAGTCAGTTGTTTCTGATGAGTACCTTTTCTCTAAAACTAGATTTCATTGGATAAACGATTCTAAGCTTTTATATGTAGATGCCACTATTTTGCCATTTATTAAAATGTCTTCTCCTTTGTTTTAATTCCATAGAGACCATTATAATGCCTCAGTCTCTCTCTCTCTCTCTCTCTTTCTTTCTGCTCTTGGGATCTCATTCTGTCTTTCTCTTTCTCACTCTTGGGATCTGAATATGTCTCTCTCTCTCTCACTCTCGCACTTGGGCGCACTTGGGCTCCCTCTCTTTCTCTCTCTCTCTCTCTCTCTTTCTCTCTCATCTTTTGCATGCTTACTCTGGCTGCTGATATTTTCATGTTAAAACTTGTAAGCATTCTGATTGGCTCTCTGTGGTTTCCTGCTTGACTTTGGGTGCCAGAGTAACACTGTTTTATCATTGCTTGTGGCATTAGGCAATTTCAGCGTCGCAAATGGCCCAAAATGAAGAAGTCTGCCTCCAAATTGCTGTGAGTTTAGACTGTTTTGGTTCTTCACCTTGCTGTGGGATATGAGAGCACTAAACCACCACCACAGTCTATACCATCATTTCCCTATCCTCTTATTATTTGACTTGCTTTCCTATCTACTTGTTTTAGAAAGTGGTTTATTACTTTGTCTATCTGCATGGAGCTTTTTTTTTTTTGCTTTATTTATTTATCTATTTATTTATTTTTTTGTCTGCTGTTTTGGGGGCTATTAGCGGGTAAAGACACCTCCTTAATTTCCAAATTAATCAATAAGTCATTTACTACACCTCTTTGATTCTAAAGGGGACTACCTGGAGCATTTGTGTCATTCGTCCTCTTTCTGATCATGTACCTGGTCTTTTTCTCATCACATTTTTGCTTAATTTGCTCCATAATGAAACTGTGAACATCAATCCATTCCATTTAAGGCATGTCAGTATTTTTCCCTTTTATACTTTGATATTGAGTGTAAACAACCTACTAAATTTGTTTCTCTGTGTTTGTATGTGTTTGTGTGTGTGTGATTTGTTCACATAGAGGGCAGATTTGGGAAGGATGGGAAGGATAAGGACCAGCTAGCTAAGAGCCAGTTTCAGCCCTTGTACACACTTGACGAAAACACCTACGATCTCATCCTCAACTTCACCTTGAGCCTGGAGGACTGGGCCCACTTCAGCCACTCTGTTGACCACACATACACATTTCTCAGCAACCATGTCCGGCCTTACCCATATGACCTGGCGGGTTCGGCGCAAGGAAGAGACTTTGCCCTTGTGTCTTCTGCCAGTGGATCAGCTTCAGTCATCTACCTTACAACACTAGCCACTCCTGCTTTGCTACTGAAGGAGGCAGGGACAGAACTTCTGAGAGAGGCTTTTGGATTGAGAGCAAAGATACACTCCTCGTCCTCAGACACTCCCACTTCTTCTTCTTCTCTTTCCACATGTTTGCTCTCCTCCAGCCAACATGAGGACAAGGGCACCGCAAAGAAATTGGAGGAGGAAGAAGAGGACAGTAATGAAGATGTTGAGGGGGAGGTTTTTATTAAGAAACGGACAAGACAAAAGAGAATTAGCACCGCCCACTGTGACTATTTCCAGCTCTCCGTCTGACCTCCTGTATGGGCCTGTACTGTTGCTACCTCGTTTTGCCTCTTAAGATTTAGCGGAAGCTTACAGAAGTTTACCTCCAGCCTACAACCAACCTTTTCTTCTCGCTTCTACCTCTTGTTCTTTCCTTCTGCCTCTTCGCTCCACATCAGTCTTCCACATCCTCCACAGCCTCCAGGCTCAGATTCTCTTCAGTCTGCCTCTTGCTGTTTTCAGTCTGTCCATCATGTAAGTTAACTCATATTCCGGAGATCGGCTAGGCTTCAAAGCAAGCACATTTCTTCATTGAACATTTGGTATGTGAGGTTGTGGGAGTAATATGAGTATAAGGAGTTTTACATATTTCAGAACGTATTTTGTATTGTGGATATCTGTATATGTCTTCTATTGAGTTCTGAACGTGCTCAGGTCTGTATCTCTCTAATGCACAGCTCCTCACCAGGTCACACATTCCCCAGTCATGTTTCAATGTCCAACAACACTTTATCTCTTGGCAAATCTCAGACCCTGCTAATAGGTTACTTGTTTAAACATTATGTCCTGCTCTGTCTAAATGACCCGTTGCCATTTTTTACAACAAGCGAAATCGTATTAAAATGTTATGTACAGCACAGTAATGAAATCTTTTTTTAATACAGAGGTCTGGGTTCAGTATATTTATAAAAAGGGTCATTTTAGGTTAAACCCCTCAGATGTGTTCACACAGGTCCGTTAATTCCCACAAAGACTGTTAATGAAGCTACAATTTTTTGTAAAAAAAAGTAAAAGTAGTGTTACTCAACACATAAGAGACCTTATGTTTAATAGTAAAAATCTAATACACATTTAGAAATGCTGGTGAAAAATTATCATGGAGACATATGTAAATTTAAAATATATGGTGTAAATCATTGAAATAATTACTACTGAGCAACTACTGGGCAACACAGAAGGTTATCATGGTTCGCAGCGATAACATCTGTAAAAAAAAGAAGTAAATTAAAGAGTACAAGGCTTCATGACTGGTTCAGACACCGCTTTTATTCCTGCTCTTTCTTTGAGAAAACGTTCCATGTACACCAATAAAAGGTCCTTTTACTCGTTCATTAAATTCTTTCTAAAAGTGTTTAGAGTTAAAACAGTCTCAGGCGTGTGGCTTATCAATAATTGTTATTGTTTTGCGTTATTGTCCATTTCGGGACATGAACAAGGTTACAACCATACACAACATTATATACATAGTGCACAAGTCATGGACAATTCGGCATGTCCAAGTCACCTAGCATGCATGTCTTTAGAATGTGGGAGGAATCTGGAGCAACCTCACATGAAGACAGAAATTACCCGGGTGGACCCACTAGGGGTTTGAACCCATGTCCTTCTTGCTGCGAGGTGACAGCACTACCCACTTTGCCAATATTAATACAAAGGAAATATTACTAATGAGCCTAAATAGTTTTTACAGACACAATATACTTGTTTGATGTGATGCTCAAGTGTTAATTTCCTTTGAACTGAATTCGTCTTTTGTGTGTTTTGTGCTATACATGGTGCTAAAGTCTGAGCAACTACTGGCAGTATGTATTTGAATGTAATTTGCTAATGAATGTGCTGTAAATGTTAAAGTATATTTTATATGACACGATTCGATTCGATTTTTCACATGTGTTGATTGCAATCGACTCATATATTCAGTCCCTGGTGAATTATTTGAAGCCGTTCAAGCAGGACAGCAGTACGGGAGTCCACTCAGATTAGGAGTCATATGGATTAGCTTGTTTGTCATTTGTTTGGTTTATTGTATATGGATTATGTTTATATGGTTATGTTTCCATCCAAGCCCAGTCTTAACAGAAGTATTATACAATTAGCTCAAATGTAATTCGATATGATGAATGAAAATGAATCAATGAACCATCAAGGGCAGTTAAGTTTATTGTATCAATAGTCAGAGCAATGCAGTGCATGACTATTGATACATGATACATTTCACATTTTGGCTGGTTTGAGTATTTCAATAAAAAACAAAGCACACAACAGTCTCTAGTTGTAATAATATGAAAAACCTAAACAATTTCAAGTGACCGCAACGTGAAATTGACAGAGGTAAGAAGGCAAGACTGCTTCGAGTCCTAGAGTAACCCTCTTAACCGCTTTTTACAACCATGGTAAACAGAAAAGCATCAGCATACTGTGTAGTCTAAGTTGGTAAGACTGTTTATTTCAATTAATGCTGTTCTTGCCAGTCAGTGCCAAGTCAGTGTAAACAATAAAGATCATCCTTCTCTGAAATACCCAATCCAGACTGTCTGGTTCCAGTGATTTTGGGAAAAAGAGTTTGTTTAATACATACACACAGATTTAGATTCTTATTTCTTGAATAAATAATATAACAACTATATGTAAGGCACCTGTAAGAGGTGGATGGCCATTTTCAGCACCTCCACAAAATTAACAAGCACATCAATTGGGACGAATTAAGCTTTTAAAAATCAAATAAAACATAAAACGTTTTGGACCATTATGAGCAAACACATCCGTTAGAATACGTCCTGTAGATTCTTCAATTCCCCCGAAGAGGGGTATAGAATCTGATTTGATTTACATAATAAATCATAAATATATGCTCAGATGCTGTTATGATGATGGTATACACTCAGGAAAAATTCCAAAAGTTTCCAATATGTAAGTTTTAGGGTAGAAAATAATTCTTGTCAGTGGGTGGTAACATCAAGTAGACATCATTTGTACCTTTAGTTAGGGAAAAATGGACCTGAACAGTATTTTTCTGAATGTGTAGAGAGCGCTGTGTAGAATGTTAGTATAAAATATCCCACGGGTATTCAATTAGATTGAAATTAATTGACTCATCATAAGATTTATATCATTTGCCTCAAATGCCCTATGGACCTCTGACATCAGGATAGAAAGGAATATAGGAAAAAATGAAGGTGATCTGTTGGAATATTGGTTTGCAGTGACACTTCCGTAAGGGCAAATATGAACATGCCAGCAAAATCTTTAGAGGAGGCTGCAGTGTTTCTCATGTTTTGTCACCTTTAATCTGTAGGTCCATTTGCCGAAACTTTAATCGATTTCAACTGATTTAATGTCTCACATGACTGGAAACGTTCATCGCTATAATACAGGAGCTGACTGAGGCAGAGTTAGGGGCAACTAGCTTTTTAACTCTCGTACCTTGATGCCTTGATCTGACATTTGAATAACTTTTCTATCATTTTAGAAACACAAGCCCTACTGACTGAACCCAACGTCACTTTTGTACACCGATCTTTTCTGTCTGTTCTTTTGAATTCTTTAATCAATTTTGAAAGGGACTACTGTACTGGACTGAGTGATTTCATATGACAGACAGTTTGAACATAACAATGCCTTGTACAGTTCTGTAGATTAAACATGTCTATATTTTTGTTTCTGTTAACATGTGGAAATTTAATTGAGCTTGTTAGTTGTGAATAAAGTATTGAACGCCCACACTGTGATGTTCACTACTTTTATTATACATTCTTTACTCATAAGTCTATTGACATATTTCCATATACCATGCACACCACATAAGAAGTTAACCCATGTAAGTGTATTCTCAACACTAGATTTAGCTTAAAAATGCTAAATATTAAAAAAGATTATATTCTTCTGTGTCAAAAAACAATGGACCCAAATGCTCATTAAGGAAGGAATTAGAATCTGTTAGAAAGCAAATGTAATAATTAACAGCCGCTGGGGTCAGCCGTGGCTTAATGGATAGGGTAAAAGGCTGGGGACCAAGAGATCGCTGGTTCAAACCCCACTCTAGGCAAGTCATGGCTGAAGTGCACCCAATCCCAGTAGAGTGCAGCACACTGCTCCAGGTGTTCAACCCTGGATGGGTTATATGCAGAGAAAGAATTTCCCTACAGGGATCAATAAAGTATTTATTATTAACTATAATGATTATGCTGATATTGACGTGAATGCTGATAAGGATGATTATGCTTAAGCTTGCATCAATGCGAGCTGTGGCAAGATGATTTGTTTTGACTGTCAGCACAGTGTCCGGAGCATGGAGGATATACTGGGAGACTGACCACTACAGCAGGAAACATGGATTGGCCATAAGATGGGCAGCTTCCTCCTCCTCTGTGCAAGAAGGGGAAGGAGGAACACTGCCAGAGCCTTGCAAAATGTCCTCCAGCAGGCCACTAATATGCATGCTCAAACTATTAGAAACAGACTCTATGAGGGTGGGATGAGAGCCCGATGTCTACAAGTGGGCTTGTGCTTATAGTAAACATGATGCCAGGAAATTAGCATTTCCTAGCGAACACCAAGGTTAGCCGATTCAATATTGGCACCCTGTGGATGAGAGCAGGTTCACACTGAGCAGGCGACAGATGTGACAGCTTCCGGAAATGACGTGGAGATCTGCTGCCTGCAACATCCTCCAGCATGACAGGTTATGATTACAAAACCAGACATCCATGTGATAATATAATATATAATATATAATATTAAATTTACAAATGTATAAATTTACAACACATTCTACTCAGTAATGAATAAAGGTTTTCAACTGGATTATTTTATTCACTGAGCTCTAAGATGTGTTATTTTAGTGTTCCATTTATTTTGTTCTAATTTGCATAATATGCAAAACCGTCTTTTGCAAACTAGTCCTAGACTTTATGCCCAAAACGTCTAAAAAAATAGTCAATAATGATAAAAAAATGCTTCAGCTGTAAGGTTGATTGATCTGAAATTTTTGCATAATGTCAACCCTTTGAAATGGCTACTGAAAGCTGATTAGCTATTGGCAGTCACAAAGTGTGGTGTATCACATTGCCCTTAGAAAGTGATACGCCACACTACATATTAGCCAATCCGCTTTCAGTAGCTATTTCAAAGAGTTAACGTTGTCTAATCATTACGAAACTTTCATGCTATGCCAATATGTGCAAAGCTTCTTAATCAGATTAAAAATGTAAGAGATTGACACATGCACCAAGCTTTGTTCGGAATAGCAGCATTTTGAAAGTGAAAGTGATACATTCTGCCACTGTGTCTGCACACAGCGGAATTGGTCCTCTGCATTTAACCCATCCGTG
>JAOUQT010000016.1:7964509-7977209 GCA_025769995.1 Xyliphius kryptos | reverse complement strand
GACCTCTTATAATTTACATTCTTTACTGTGACTGGACATTTAACTCACTACTAAATACTCATCCTTATTCTAAAAAGACACAGATTTATCGTCGTCAGGTACATGCTTGCAATTAAAATTAAGCAATTCATTTTCTTGAAATTAATTTTTACAGTACAGAGTAATAGAAATTAATCATAAAGTAAGCAATCTATGCGAATAAAGGTGTGCAATGCCCTTAAAGCACTATTTCCTTTCCCATTCAGACCTGAGACAGATCTCAGTTCATGCAATTCATGCATGACCACACAGATATGTGCATACACACAACTACGCTGCAATTCATACTTATTTATGATTCTGTGCCAACATTGTGAACTGAGAAAGAAATTCATAAGAAGCATACCAACTGATATACCAAATCTCAGAAGATCACGGAGGATAAGGTTTTCTCTCTCTACCCATTAATAATTCAAAACCAAACTACGAGTCAATCTCACCCTCTTTCTGTCATAATCATGGATTGAATTATATCTCTTCCTCAAGCTATAATACATCCTATGGGATCCCCTGCGAGTGCAATGAGGTTCAGTTCTGCTCAGGCAAACCTTCAGGTACAGCACAGCATTCAACAGCACTACAGACAAGTTATATCCATCCATGTTTTTATTGTTGGTGCTCAGAATGATTATCATTCGACTCCTCAGTTTGTCTCCAAAATTTAACTCCCTGTATAGGTTGTTTGTGGATATGCTTAAGGTAAATGTAATACTCCTGACATATGCAAATATACACTTGGAGTATACTGAAGTAAGTATTGTTGTTTCTAATACACATACTAACATATAGAATAAAACTGTTTTCTCTCACTGAATATATGTCAATTATATATGCTGAAAACTGAAAAATCCTCCAGACTGGATCACATACAAAACTATCACGCCACATAAAGGTAGATGAGGGATGAAGATAAATACATCAGAAGATGACAAAACAGTAGTTCAGAATAGAGGAGCAAGCGGAGTTGGATTAATTGTGCATTGAGCTGGAAGGAAAACACAACAATGATTTATGGAAGGATTCAGTATTGATGGAAGAACCATTAACAATCTCAGATATGCTGACGACATTGTCTTATTGGCTACATCACAGGAAGAATTACAGGAGCTAGCGCATCGTACTGAAAACGCTGCAATGGAAAATAACATGCTGATCAATGCAGCTAAAACAAAGGTAATTACCAACACCGAAGACATACTGGAGATTATGGTGGAAGGCAGAAATTTGGAGCAAGTTGACTCTTTCACATATTTGGAATGTAAAGTAGGACATTCTGTGGATTTTGCTGGTGAAGTCAACAATGGCAATGGTCATGGTAGTGATGGTAATATTAACAAAGATATGGGAAAACAAATCAATTAGCACCAACACCAATCTACGCCTGATTTAAGGCTTGGTCTGCATGGATGTGAAGCATTGAAATTGATGAGAAAAGAAGAAAGATGTATCAAAGTGTCAAACAAGCGTCTCTAGAAGTTGTTGAGAACAAAAAAGGAGTTGCCGAACCGTATTACCACAAGTTACGTTACTACTGTCATGTGATGAGGCTTCCACGTGACAGCATTGGAAAACTGAGAATAACCCGGACGGACATCATTACAACGTGGACTGGAATTTCAGGAATCAGATTAATATAAGCAATATGAGACAGAGTGAATTGGAGAAAGCTCACTCATCCATAGAGCCAACCATTGCAAGGCTATGACGGCATATAACTTGGCATGACAGACCAACAGCTAAGTGAGCAGGTACTAATGATTTTGTTTTCCAACAGAAAGCTGACCAGAAGCCACGCAAGTTCAGGTTTCCCATACTTAGAAAATAATGACCTAGGGACGTGACAGAAAATCAGTGTAGGGCTTTAAACTGTTTCTGCTTTGTCTAAGTAGAGCGAGCCTTGCTATAGTCTGCCATTTATTATTCAAGAGAATAGGTATAAAAAAATAAAAATAAATATATAGAGAGTTTGGTGTCTGATTTTCTATTTCTCATCCCATCAGTTAATACGTGGGTGTTCTAGAGCGAGGAAATCAATATTATAACATTCAGTTTTATATTTACATTTCTTTGTATATTCATCTAGTATTGTCTATGAATATGGGTGAAATAATCATATATATTCCCAACTGTGTGTTTATATGTAAATATTATTACAATTAAAACCTAAATATATGTAAAATATAATACATATACTGTACTACTGGTACAACATCATATAATAACAATTATTATTATTATTATCATTATTATTATTATTAAGGGCAGCATTGTGGCGTAGTGGGTAGTGCTGTCACCTCAAAGTAAGAAGAGCATTGTGAGCATTTCTGTGAGGAGTTGGCATGTTCTCCCAGGTTTCCTCCTGCATATCAAAGACATGCATGCTAGGCTGATTGGTGTCTCTAAAGTCACCCTTAGTGTGTGAACGTTTGTGTATGTATGTGTGTGTGTGCCCTATGATGGATAGGCACCCTGTCTACGGGTTGTTCCTTCCCTTGCACCCTGAGATGTCAGGTGGTCACGGGTTGGCGCACAAACAATTATTATTAACCAATTATAATAATAATATTATTATTATAATATTATATATTTGTTGTTTTTTATACAGTAAGGATATATATATATATATATATAATAATCTTAAAACTGTTTTTTAACTTAATGTCATTTCAGCATCTATGTATATTTATAATAGGAACAAGTTAATATCTGAAGGCTATATTCATACACAATGTTACATTCTAAGTACACAATTTAACACCTCCAACTGCCCTAGCATACATGTTTATTAATCGTGGTAGGAACACAGAGCACCTGGATGAAGCACACACAGACACGGGAAGAACATGCAAAATCCATAAAAAAATGGCTCAGGCTGCTTCGCCTAGGAATCAGCCTCTGAACCTTCTTGTTGTGTGCCGGCTTCACACTAATAATAATACCAATGATTTACTGTTATTAACTGTAGCCCAAATAGTCTTTCATGTATTAGACCTCCTGCTACCCCACACTGTACCTTTCATTACGATCCATTTCACTAGTTAATGTATAGGGTGGGCCATATATATATAAATTGCTAAAAAAATAAAGGGAACACTAAAATAACACATCCTAGACCTGAATGAATAAAATATAACATAGGGTTTTATCTCCCTTTTATCAGGGGGTCGCCACAGAGTGACAAACTTTTCCACCTCACTCTGTTCTCTGCATCTTCACACAAAATAAATCACACAAAAATCATTCATGATAATCAAATTTATGAACCAATGGAGGCCCGGATTTGGAGTCACACACAAAAAAGTGGAAAAACACACTACAGGCTGATCCAACTTTGATGTAATGTCCTTAAAACAGGCCTAGTATTGTGTGTGGCCTCCACGTGCCTGTATGACCTCCCTACACTGCCTGGGCATGCTCCTGATGAGGTGGCGGATGGTCTCCTGAGGGATCTACCCATACCTGGACTAAAGCATCCGCCAACTCCTGGACAGTCTGTGGTGCAACATGACATTGGTAGACGGAGCGAGACATGATGTCCCAGATGTACTTAATCGGATTCAGGTCTGGGGAACGGGCGGGCCATCTGTGGAGGTTGGGCCCTCATACATCCTCATGGAGTCGGTTTCTAACCGTTTGTGCAGACACATTCTTGTTTGTGGCCTGCCGGAGGTAACTTTGCAGGGCTCTGGCAGTGCGCCGCCTGTTCCTCTCTTTGCACAAAGGCGGAGGTAGCAGTCCTGATGCTGGGTTGTTGCCCCCCTACGGCCTCCACATCTCCTGGTGTACTGGCCTGTCTCCTGGTAGTGCCTCCAGCTTCTGGACAGTATGCTGACAGACAGAGCAAATCTTCTTGCCACAGCTCGCATTGATGAGCCATCCTGGATGAGAAGTGGTCTATGGTCCCCACTTGCAGAACCACTGCTTTATTGAGTGTATATAACTTGAGTGTATTATAACTGAAAACTAATAATAAACCCAAATTCAGTATATTAGAAAATTTGAATATTGAAAAAAAATTTAATAGTGAAGACTCCTGGTGCTACACTCTAATCAGCGTATTTCTCAAAACACCAGAAAAGGTCTTTAAATGGTCTCTCAGTCTAGTTCTGTGGGCCACACAATCGTGGGGACTCCAAAAGACAACCACTGACACCTTGCACAAGCAGGGCAAGACACAAAAGGTAATTGCTAAAGAGACTGGCTATTCATAGAGCTCTGTGTCTATGAACATTAATACAGAAGAAAAGGGAAGGAAAAGGTGTAGTAGAAAAAAGTGTACAAACAATAGGGATAACACCACCCTGGAGATGATTCTGAAACAAAACCCATTCAAAAATGTGGGGGAGATTCACAAAGACTAGACTGGAGCTGGAGTCAGTGCTTCAAGAACCACCACGCACAGACGTATGGAAGACATGGGTTTCAGCTATAGTATTCCTTGTGTCAAGCCACTCTTAAACAAGAGACAGTGTCAGAAGCATCTCATCTAGGCTAAAGACAAAAAGGAATGGACTGCTGGTGTGGAGTGGTCTAAAGTTACGTTCTCGGATGTAAGTCAATTTTGCAGTTCCTTTGGAAATTGAGGCCCCAGAGTTTGGAGGAAGAGAGAAGAAAGGCACAAATTCCATGTTACTTGAGGTCCAGTGTAAAGATTTCATAGTCAGTGATGATTTGTGGTGCCATGGCATCTGCTGGTGTTGGCCCACTGTGTTTTCTGAAGTCCAAGGTCATTGCAGCCGTCTACCAGGAAGTTTTAGAGAACTTCATGCTTCCTGCTGCTGACCAACTTTATGAAGATGCAGATTTCATTTTCCAACAGGACTTGGTACCTGCACACAATGCCACAGCTAAGGACCATAAGGACCATGGTATCCCTGTTCTTAATTGGCCAGCTAACTCGACTGATCTTAACCCCATAGAAAATCTATCTAAAAGTATTGTGAAGAGGAAGATGCAATATGCCAGCCCCAGCAATGCAGAAGAGCTGAAGGCAACTATCAGAGCAACCTGGGCTCTCATATCACCATAAAGTAATATTCTAATTTTCTGAGATACTGGATTTATATTAGGTGCCAGGTATAATCATCAAATTAAAAAACAAACACTTGAAATATATCAGTCTGTGTCACTTTTTGGACGGAACTACTGAAAAAATCAACTTTTTCATGATATTCTAATTTTATGACCAGCACATGTACTGAATATGGTGCAGAATCAACATCAGCACTAGGTTACTGAGAGAGCATCCATAGTTTAGACTGGACCACTACAGTACTGACTTTTATAAAGCTGCAACTGTTCATTCAAACTGAAGGTGTCAATACATTTTAAAGGAACTTGGATGCAGCAGAACAGAAATCCTGCTGTGCAGGTATGAGAAGGGAGCCAGGAGAGCAGCTGAGTGGGTCTGTAATTACTTCTTTAATTCTGTAATTAATAACTAAAATGATGCTAGATGTGCTGTCAGCCATGTTTCTACTCTGTGGGTTTCTCCAGTGTAAAATACTAAGTAAAAATCTATAAAAATATCTTTTTTATATCTTTTATATCTTTAAAAATTGGTCTTCTATTAACATGCTATTCTTTAATCAATAAGCTACAAATGGCTTGTGGCAATGTCTGAAGAGCAACCCCTCTACAAGATCTGTCTCATTTTACAAAGCACCTAGACTCAACACTCGCGAGTATGTCTCGGGTGACAAGACACAAGCCCTTACCTCCACATCTGGCCCAGCTGAAGGATGTGCACAAGGGACTGGAAAGTCCACATGCACGCTCGACAGCACCTGAGCGTCCTGCTGGGCGAACGCGCGGTTAACGCCGCCGACGTCGCCGCCTCCTCCTCGTCCGTATCCACTGTGTAATCATAGACGAACCAGCGGAAACTGAGCACCTGTACCACGGCCGAAGGCAGCGCGGCGAACAGCAGCGTGAGAGCGAACCACCAGTACTCGCGGCGCGCGTAGTAGTCGACCGAGAGCCACACGTCCGTGGCGCCATCGCAGAAGAAGACCAGCAGCGCGCACAGCACCCAGCAGCAATCTAGCAGCGCATGCCAGTGGGAGAGGTCCTCGCAGTCCTCCGCCCCCGCAAGCATACAACGGGCTTCTGGCTCCTTGTCACGCGCGCACGAGGAAGCCGATGTTACGGCGGATACTGCGGCTCCGTCCGATTTGGCGGCCATGTTTTTTGTCCGAAGAGAGGAGGCGAGGGATGGCTGATGTGTGCGAGATGGGTGGTGTGTGTGTGTGTGCGTGTGCGTGAGTGCGAGAGAGAGAGGGACGCTTTGACAATACTGTAACTGAAAGGTCAGGTTAATAAAGCTCTTTGAATTGAATTTAATTGAATTGAGTGTGTGTGTGTGTGTCTGTGTGTGTGTGTGTGTGTGTGTGTGTGAGAGAGAGAGAGAGAGAGAGAGAGAGAGCGAGAGAGAGGGAGAACATCATGATTTGTTTGGATGCTCAATAATGTCAAGACATTGATACAGCCGGGCTTAGCTATACAGTTATACGTCTTTATTTCCTTCCTTCATTTTTTCCTTCCTTCTTCAGTGGCATGCCTAATGTCTAATGAACTAAACAGGGACATGCAGTTATGGGAGGCATGTGTGCCTCAGTGCCTATAATTAACATCTACTGATCTTCACTGTTATTTACGACCCCAGTTTCAAATTAAGTTGGAACGTTGGGTAAAACATAAATAAAAACTGAATACAATGATTTGTAAATCCTTTAAACACATATTCAATATAATGCACTACAAGATATTTAATGTTCATACGTTCCAAAAGGGTTGTGACAGGGAAAGGACTAGGAAGTTTGAGGAATGCTCAAAAACACCTGTTTGGAATATTCCACAGTCATGATTGGGTATAAATGGAGCATCCCCAAAAGACTCAGTCATTCACAAGCAAGTATGAGACAATGCCCCCACTTTGTGAACAACTGCGTGAGCAACTAGTACAAAAGGTTAGGAACAGCATTTCACTACGTGCAATTCCAAGGAATTTAGAGATTTTATCATCAACTGTTCATAATATCATTAAACGATTTAAAGAATCTGGAGAAATCTTTGCAATTATTTGGTAAGGCAGAAAACCAACATTGAACAATACTGTCCTAAGCTGAGTGTTGTTAAAAGGAACGGCGATGCAGTGGAAAATGTGCCCATGTCTCAACTCTCTTGAATCGTGTTGCAGGCATCAAATTGAAAATGAGAGAATATTCGCAAAAAAACAATAAAGTTGATCTGTTTGAACATGAAATATCTATGTAGTGTATTCAGTTGAATTTGCATCAGAACATAATTGCTTTAAAGTCAGAACTTCACAAGAATTGGGGTTGTACAAGATATGTATGAATTCCAGTCATTCAAATCAATTGCTGAATTTACATATTTCATATGTATGTTGCCTCTCTGTGTAGGTCACCAATATAATATCTGTAGATACTTTTCACGTCCCCTCTTTTACATAGTCTACTTAATGGATGCATAAACTGTGTCTTTGTCAGGGTGTGTGTGTCTCAGAGGGGCATGGCTGCTACGAAGCCTTGTGCTATATTGTGCACCTGAATTTTATTTCCAATTCTAATTTGGGAGTGGAATATGCTGCGCGTTCATTTTTAAATGTGTGTGCATGAGTTCGAATTGTGCCATATCTGCAGTATCTTATTGTGTTTTTTTAATAATTACTTATTTTCTGTTTTTGTCATTTACAGCTGCTGGCTTCCAAGGATTTTTGCATTTTAGATTGGAATCAGGAGCCACCTCATCCCATCTCTCTACCTCATCTCTGACACCCGCCTGAACCACAGTACATTTTATACATTCTTTCACAGTCTTTTTCAGGTTCTTATACTATTATAAACCTAAGAAGTCTGGTTTCTTCCTTTTATCATCATATATTGTATGTGTCATGTATGTGTTAACATATTTAGTCTTGCCAATCTGCCATAAAACTGAATTTAAAATCCACAAAGTGTGGCAGTCTGTACATCTTCCTCAGTGGAGGGAGCTTGCATGAATGAGCATAAACTCAGCACAGAGCTTAAGCAGCTGGCCCAGATATCCAATGTTTCCTGGCAAAGCAGATAGTGCTCCAGCGGGAGAAGACGAGACAAAGCAGCCTGTTAGATACATAAGAGTCTCAAGCACTAGGAATATTGCTACTGTGCCATGTTTCCCAGATGCATGTGTTACGGACATGACAAGATTGTTCTCCATGTGGGGTCCAAAGACTCCTCCGCCCCCTGCAGGGAGTTTCTGAAGGAGCACTATCACACACTTCTGGATACCGAGCTGAATAAGACAAACAACAGGATCATCATCTCCAACCCTGTGCATCGTATGTCAGGATTGACTCAACCCTCCAAAGCGCACAAATTTGGCAGGTAGACTTCCAGATTTTCAGCACATCGCCAATTCGTCTGTTGCCCAAGCAAAACAAAAATCCATTAGTAAAATCAAAAACCAAAAATCAGGTTTGTCTCAGTTAACCATATACACATTAAACTAGCTGATACTGAAAGCACAGCCAGCACCTTCAATCTAAGGCTATTAGAGCTAATTATATATTAGATCTCTTATAAAACTATCAGGGTTTAAACATGGATTAAAAACGTAATTATTACCTAGCATTATTGAAGCCGCCTTTAACTATGAGAGACAAAATGAGATAAAAATCCAGGAAATCACACTATAGGATAAAAAAAAATGGAATTGTAAATTAAGATGAAGATTAAGTATGTGGTCAATATTAAACAAGCAAGAATTCTGGACCTGTAACTTCTTTAACTTTTTTAACCTAAGCCCCCCCTTTGGTTACCGTGTCCGGGAATATTTGCGCACACGGATTTTTCCTTTAAATGCATAAAATAATGAAAACAAAAGCATCTCAGTTTTTTCCTACTTAGTTTGACTATGTTTATTACGATTTTCAGCTTTATACATTCAACAGTTCTTTTTAATTCTCGAACGCCAGGCCGCCATCTTTAAAGCCAATGTTTACCTTCTACTATGTCATGCTCGAAAGAACAGCTCTTTAAAGGTTTACCACGCCCAATTATTTTGAAACTTGTCACCTAAAATTCATTTAGTGTCTAATCTAATAGTAAAACTGTGATGGCGCTGCTACTCACAATTCCTTGGTTGCAGTAGGACAGTGGCTTAGCATGTCTGTCTGTGTCTCTGTCAGGGTGTGTGCCTCAGAGGAGCGTGGCTGCTCCGAAGCCTTGTGCTATATTGTGCACCTGAATTTCATTCCCAATTCTAATTGGCTTGTCTTTATAGCGGGGAATTCGGTACATGTTCATTTTTAAATGTGTGTGCATGAGTTCGAGTTGTGCCATATCTGCAGTGTCTTATTGTGTTTATTTAATTAATAATTATTTTCTGTTTTTGTTGTTTACAGCTGCTGGCTTCCAAGGATTTTTGTATTTTAGATTGGAATAAGGAGCCACCTCATCCCATTCCCTCACCTGTCATGATATTCTACACCTTATTATTTAATAAAATAGGGTAAAAGTTAAAACCTATTTATTTACAGTATAACACATGTAATCTATGTACCAAAAATCTAATTGAATGTGTTATCGAATGTTCTAATTATTTAGAGTTTGAAGAGAAGTAAACACCTTATACACAAATTATTTAAAACACGTTCATTTTATATTGCCAAATTTTAAATAATTATGATAAGATAATATGATTGTGGCACTAAAAGCTGATTAGGCTTATGCCAATTTCATTATAGCACACAACTCTAATAATGCAAGCGTTGCCTGACATTTACAGTGTAAAATAGAATATTTAACTATATTTTTCTTATTGCTGTAGAAACCAATACTGGCAAAACTCAAACCTTTTCGAAACTAGAGTCAATTGTGAACCACGGCCTCTGATGGTTTATCCAGACTATGATACAATTATGAACAATCAATCTAAATTATCTTTGAAGCATTGGTTTTGTCAAAGAGGTTTTGTTCACATAATAACATTCTGTGATTTTCTTTCTGATTAATGATAAACAGCTATGTGTGTAAGAAAACCTAGCAATTGTATCCTTTTTACATTTCTGCGAGAAATTTCTCTTGGAAAATGGTAAATGTACACACACTATAAATTACACCTGTTCAATTCCTTGTGAACAAAACCAATCACACGGCCGAACCTCAATAAATGTAGGCATGTAGAGGTGGTCAGGACAACTTGCAGCAGTGCAAACTGAGCACTTTATGAGAAATTATGTACAACAAATGTCTAGGTAGTCAAAATGGCTTAATTCACATACATTGCAGAAGTCAAGCTTTTCCTGCAGAATATTACTCTGGGCATCACATTGTGCACTACTATGCATCGACTACTATGATACCTACTGGTCCAGATTTGATGCTCATGTGCATTTTGTAGGTGTTTGCTAGAATACTAGAAAACTAGAATATTGTGTTTCTTTTCCAATTAATTAATGTGATTTAAATACAAACAATAAGGCAGAATATTTGAAGTTGTCCCAAAATCAGCAACACATTCCAGATGCTATGTTTATTTACTGCTTCTCATTTGCCAGGATCCAAACAGAGTATACTTAAAGTACTTAGAGTACTTAAAAAGACAATTTTCCTGCTCTTGCTGGAAATGTGGCAGTAGATGTGGTTGAAAGTTTCACCTCAATGTTTCGACTATATGCTGAGATGTCATTATCCACCCTTTATGCCAAGCTCTCCATGATGTTTTATATACAGTGCATCTGGAACGTATCCACAGATTCTTTTATGTACACTATCGCCATCTTCTGGAGTGAGATGTGATCTTATTGAAACAGTAACTTATTCGGAAGTTGTGTGTTATGACAGCTTTAACTATAGCTGATGTGATGGCTAAGTAAACATTTTAATGTCCGTATGTTATTTGTTATTTCTATACCTTCCTCATACTGCTTGCATGTTAAGAGTATACAGTATATTTCTTTGCAGTGTATACGTAATCTGTTCTAGTGTTTTCCTACTATGTATCAGCCACTGTTTAGAAAAATATGTCCCATTCTTAACCTTCTAAAAATGTTTCTTCATTTCTTTTAGCATAATGCTTGCTTTAACTATTGTTTATTTTTGTATTCCGTACAGAAATCTCCCCTTTTTCATCTTTATCCCATTCTTCCTTCCAAAGTTTATTAACCTGCTTTATAATTATAATTGAATTTAATGACCTGCTTAGTGGAACCAGAATCTTAATGGAATCTGCCTCCCCAAATCATGTCTGCTCTATTTACTTCAGATGGACTCAAATCAAGAGTACCTGTTACAAATCTTTTGGAACGTGTTGCAGGCATCATTTTAAATATCAGTTAATATTTGCAAAAACAATTTGAACCTTTAACATAACATCACTAACTGGGAAATACAAGACAGCACCATAGAAAAGATCCACTGCCCAAGCAGAGTCACAGCTGGGCTACCCACAGGGCACTTGGTAGAAGAGGGTTTCTTCCGGCCATATATATATATATATATATATATATATATATACACACACACAAATTCAGAGTGCAACCTGTGGGAGTGCCAAGTAAAGCACTATTTCAGGATGAAGCTGCACTTCACTGAATACTTTCTGAATATTTTACTGTTTAAGGCAACATAAATGCCACAATTATATCTTAATTATAACAAGAAAGTGGAAGATACTTCCACATTTAAGGGACTACAATAAGCTATAACTAACATTATCTAATAGGCATATGAGTCTGGAACCGTGATACTTCACACATTACTTAAATCATGAGGACATAACACAACTTTTCATACATTTGTTCATTATCTAGATGCAGTCTGAATTTTTTACACCCTTTCTTCACACCATCTAACAAAACCTAATTTCATTTGCATGCTGTTTAAGACAAATACAGCAGTGGGAATACAGAAATAAAAGATGGAAAACTTACCTTTGTAGCATATGCTAGATTACACTGAGTCCACTATGTTGCGTGAAGAAAACCCCTTTGCTGATTGGATGAAGAATCAGTGTCAGTTCAATATTGATCTACAAATGTAAATTTAACATTCAGAAGTCTAAATTTTTCAAAGCTTGAATTTATAATAATTGAAAGAGAGATAGCGCAATGAAGCTATGCTGTTGTAACATGTGCAGAATGTGGATTGGCATTGTCTTGCTGAAATAATCAGAAAAACACGTTGCTTGGATACGTTACTCCAAAACCTGAATGTACCTTTCAGCATTAATGTGCAAATTACCCAAATATCATCAGAAATGCTTAGTTTTAAACTTAGTCTGATGACAAGCGGGACAGTCATTTTCCTCTTTGGCCCGGAGGACACAACATGCATTATTTCCTAACACAATTTGAAATGTAGATTTGTCAGTCTATCTCAGATGAGCTCAGGCCCAGAGAATACAGCGGCATAAAATACAGTGTGTTGTTGTATAGTTTTAACTTGCACTTGTTGGGACGTGGAATTTTCAAAGAAGATTGAGCAACAAACTGTGTTCACTGACAATGGTTCTTAGAGTCGACTGAGGGATCGAAGGGACCGCTTTCGCAGAAATTGCTCCTTCAGAAGAAATTACTCGTGCAAAGGAGAGGCCAAAAAGGAATGCAATAAAAAAAGTAATTAAATGTTAAATAAGGGGTTATATAAACTATTTC
>JAOUQT010000016.1:7953696-7964409 GCA_025769995.1 Xyliphius kryptos | reverse complement strand
TGGACAATGAAATTTCCATCTCCAAAAAGCTTATCGGCAGAGAGAAGCATAAAGTGCTATAAAATTCTGTGCTGACTTTGGTCTTGATATAACACAGTGGACCTACACCAGTAGATGACATTACTCCCCAAACCATCACTGATTGTGGAAACTTCACACTAGACCTCAAGCAGCACATTGGACATTGGACCAGTAACCAACAGTCCAGTTCTTCTTCTCCTTGGCCCAGGTAAAACACTTCTGGCGTAGTGCAATATTTGAGGACAAAATTTCTAGGTAACTTTGTAGAGTAATGACTCAGTCTGGAACAGGTTATGGAAGCAAGTGCAGTTTATTTACAGAGTGATACAGTATCCACAACAATGCGAAAAGTCAAGGCAAAATATGACCATAGTAAAAGAATGAAGCAAACTAGTAGAAAGACTAGATGCTAAAGACTAGGCAGGAGACAAACTACTCCAAACTGTGTTAAACACAACTAAAATAGCTAACCTGATGAGAGAAAGCAGAAACAGATGCAGACTCTAATATGTGAACAGTCCTCTGAGAATTGAGGGAGATGTAAAAAATCTCTGGCTGCCAATTTGTGGATAGGATATTTTTTTTTGTGGATAGGAGTTTTGGCAATATTCATAACATTAACACCCTCCCAATGCTTTTACTTTGGAAGCTCTTATAATCAAAAAAATCACACAAGAGTCGTCTACCTGTATGCTCACCCATTTCCTCCTTTTGTCAACCCTGTGGCATTGCCTTCTGGGTTTATGGATGCTTTAGACTAAGGTGATGTTCTGAGTTGCTCGCATAGACACTGGCGAGGACATCTCCGGAGTTGTGCCTACACTGGAACTTGCTCATGGATCTCCCCCTTATTTCACCACCAAAATAATCTGCGGGTTGTATTGGACATGACTCTCCTGACCTCTGGGACAAGCCCTCATGTTCCTGGACTCTAGGCACCCAGAGCAATGGCTTTCAGTAAGACTTGCAGTCTTGCACTTCTGTATTCTTCAGCTTGTCAACAAATAGATCTGTATTATCCACTAACTCATAGCATGAGTGGTCTAAAAGCACTTATAACAACATACAGCTGCACTATGGATGGTAAGGTCATAAAATGCTTAAAATTACTGAAATATGAAATATCACATGTGTGCATGGTGAAATATGATGGATTGACATCAGGTAGAGATATTACCCCATTGTTGCATACCAAATTTTATGAGATCACAAGTGACCACAAGATTCATTTGGCTGTGAAAAATATGATGGTGCTTTTTATTTTTATTATTTTCTGAAGCGTATGCTTAGATTTTTAGTCAAAATCTTAGAAGATAGATTATAGATATATATAGATTTATATAGCGAGATTGCTATATAAATCTCCCCACGCAAGTACACAGAGACACTGCCATTCATTTTTTGTATGAAACACTAGTTATTGTGTCTCTCTCTCTCTATCTCTCTCACACAAATATGCTCAGACACTCAAGAACTTGCAGGTGGAGATTTCATCAGATCTTGTCAACGCATATTCTGATTCTTCTTCTTTTGGTCTCTCCCTTTAACCGGGTTCGTCACAGCAAGTCAATCTTTTCCACCTGACTCCTGTCCTCTATATCTTTTGCGTTCACACTAATTACCTGCATGTCTACATTGATCACATCCATATATCTGTTCTTTGGTCTTCCTCTCTGCCTCCTGCTTGGCAGCTCCATCTCTAACATCCTCCTACCCATATTCAATGTGGAATCTTCTAGGGCATCATAACCGGGCAGGCAGAACTAGAGGAAAGAGATCAGCTGCTGACTTCCCATCTGCAGCAGAAGCACATTAAAAGTCACTGGCCATTTCATTAGGTACACCTGTTCAATTGCTTGCCAACACAAATATCTGTTCAGCCAATCACATGGCCACAATGCATTTATGCATGTCAAGGAGGTCAAAGCATCATGCTGAACTGCAAACCGAGCAACATAAAGGGAAAGAAAATCGATTTAATTGACTGTTTAAACGTGGCAGACGGGCTAATCGTATATTTCAGAAAATGCTGATCTACAATATGTAGGGTTTAAAGAGAATGATCCAAAAATCAGAATATATTTAGTGAGTGAATGTTAATGGACGAAATGTGCAAGGTCAGAGGAGAATGGGCAGACTTGTTAGATGCTATATTAATATTTACTGAATTTTTGTTTTTGTTTTGCTTGGGAAATAGACCTAGTGAAGGCACTTAGCACAGGATCAGTTTAGCCTAAAGACATGGATGCTAGGTGAATTTGAAATGCTAAATTGCCTATATGTGCCCTGTGTACAGTATATAATCGTTGTATATGGTAGAAAACCTAGTATAGATATTAACTTGTTTGTGTCAAGAGTGTCATTCTGAAAATGAGGTTAAAACAATAAAATCTTACCCTATACTGTATCTCATACAGCTAAGTTTTTATGTGGAAACAGTATCTTATTATTCATGCTGCCTGACATACTATATAGTATTGTATAATGTAAATATGAAATAATTTTATAATGAACATTGTTGTAATTTCTAGACTTAATTGTATTATATGTATTTAAAAATGTTATTTCAACATGCTTAAATGAAACTGAAGCTGCCCAATGGGTCCCTAAAATAAACTGTGCAGAAATATGTATCTTCATGTCTTAGCAAAAATAGAAATATTAAAAATATCTCAAAAATCAATCTCATTTAGCACAAGTTTTTGAAACTAGTAGTTTATGGTCATAAGCCACAAAATGGTTGTTGGCCAAAGTGAAGTTGGTTTGCTGGCCACACACTGTCACTGAATGAGCAAAATTTCCCATGTTGCTCAAAGATGGGAAATGAGAAAGTGAGGGGTGACTAGGGGAAAAGAGAAATAGAAAATGTTTGGCTTTCCATCAGAAACATGAAAATGTTTTGATCTGCCAGACTGAGTGTGGCTAATGGACTTGAGAGCTACCCTCACCCCCTCACCCACATTCTCATTTTCAGTTTTTGGAAGGAACGTTTCAACAAGTGATTTTTTTTTTTTACCTTTCAAGTGCCAAAAAAGGGATACACTGATAAACAACATGTGCAGGGGTAAAAGAACAAAGTAAGGAGGACAGGAATAAGGGACTTTGATGAATGATGAAACTTTATGAAGGAAAAGTGTGCAGTGTACAGAGAGACCCTATTTTGGAAGATTTTTTTTCACAATTCTGAAGCAAAATACAGATTTTTCTCATGAAATATAGCTCTTTATCCCCTCTGGCATTTGTATCTACTTATTTTAACAGTTTCTCTCCATTCTTATTGATATATTTCATCTCTTGCTTTATTTCTGTGTCTTTTTTTGTCCATCTTTCTCTCATTCCCTCTCAAACCCCTGGTTTTTGGCTTTCCTCCACTTGCCGCACTCTTGTGGCCTCTCTGACTGTTTCTCTCCCAGAGAAAACCACTTAATGCAAACAGAGGATTTTTGTCCTCGGTTTGCAGCATGCAGTAACATTTCTTCGAGAAACACACATTTAACAAAATGGAGATAAATCAGTGATTGAATAGTACTGCACTTTTGTCCCAGACAGAAAAGAAGAAAAAAAATTCACTCATCAAAGGCATAAGAGTTGTTTTATGTAATTATACAGATGGTCAATAAATGGCGGCACAAGAAACACACAGAGCCATGGTGGATGTTTCACAACGCCTGCATGGCACCAGTGGGTTAGGAGACTTTAGGTCCTGGGAAAATTATGTGTGTATGTGTTTGTGTGGGTGAGTGTGTGGTTGTCACTGGTCTGGAAGCCCATCTCTAAGCAAAGTCCAGCAGTGGCCAAGTGTATGAGATGACAAGACAAAAGTATTAATATCTGTGTCTCAGTGTGTGTGCATATGTGGGTGATTTGTGATTTCTGGGGCCAAGTCCTGGTCACTTATGCACAGCAAGGCACAATTATATGCTGGAAAAGAAGAAAAATGGAAATTTGAGAATTGTGTGAAAGGGAAAAAATAGCCTCAAAAATGAGCAACAACAAAAACACCCAAAACAATCCCCCAAAAAAGAAGAGAGCATTTATGAGGGTTGGTTCTGTCTGCTGGCTTACTTGCTGATCTTTAGCAAGGCGTCACTCCGGGTCAACAGCCCGGCTCTCAGACACTGCACTGGCAATTATGGCAATGTCATGGAAACTATATTAAACCAAGGAGAAAACGACCCCTCATGACTTCCAAGATTATTCTCAGGACTCCATTTTAGTTCCAGGCAACACTTCAGTCCAAAAAATTGTTTTCTGGGAAAATAATGGAATGCGTATAGGGAACAATATACAGAATTGCTATTAATGTATCCTAAGGAATGCCTGGTTTATATTCTTGAATGATATACAATTGCCAAATTATACAAAAAATCCATTTTCCTTAATGGTCTTAATCTCGATTAAAAATATATATATAATTCAAATTTGCTGCTGTTTGTGACCAGGAGCAAACGGTTATCTGGATTGTTATCTGGATGGGAGAGGCTGGTTTACATCTTCAGTGCCATCTGAACAACTAGCAATGAATTCATTTTAAGACAAATTAAAAGCCTTTGGGATGTGTTTGACTCTAAAAGAAGCACCAGCTGTCATTCTCTGAGTCCATATTTACTGCCAGACCCCTCCATTGACCCTTGACTCTCTGTGTAGCTAAAAACGGCTTGGCCAAGTTGAGGTAGTACTTCCTGTTAGAAAGGGAAGTGTTAGAGTATGGATGCAGGTCACATGACCTGATAAGGAGAACTAGGGAATAAGAGAGCAAGGGAGAGAAATAGAGAGAAAGAGTGATCATTAATGACATCATGCTTTAAATTTGCTGGATGAGGTTCTGAGTCTACAGTCCAGATTGCTGGAAAAGCTGAAGCTTACGGGTGAGGACACACACGCAGACACACACAGACACTCAGCTGCAATAACAAAACAATGAGTATGGCAGAATCTTTAACCCTACACACCTAAAGTCTAAGTAACACACACACTGCCGAATTCCATGTTTGTTCTCAATCCATTAGATCAGACATGGCAGCTAAGCCAGTCACATGAAATGGCCGGATAGCAAATGTAAATATTCTGTACTTATAATAATGCAACTTTAGGAGACTTTAAGAAGAAAAGAAGAAACTTTCTGAAGTGGTGTGTTTCAGTGTCACAGGGAAAGGGAAAGGGAAAAGTTTTAATTTACATATTTTATTTATTCAATCTCCAAATGGTTCACTAATGCATTCATGAACTCATTGTGGACCAATAAAGTTTAAACAGTGACATATGCTGTGATTTGTCTTCTGTTACTGTGTGCATTGTTTCCATTGACACTGTGAGAGAAATGCAGACAACAAACTTACTAATGCTAAACCTAACTATAATTTCATTCATTCATTTTCTATACCCGCTTAATTCTAGTTTAGCGTCACAGGGAAGCCAGTGCCCAACAGGCAACTCTGAGCGCAAGGGCAGGAACACCCCTAGACAGGGAGCCAGTCCGGCACACACACCTGTACACACTAATGGGCAATTTAGATACACCATTTAACCTATCATGCATGTCTTTGGGATGTGGACGGAGACCAGAGCACGCAGAGAAAACCCACATAAACTCAGAAATAACATGCAATCTCCACACAGTGTCGCCCCACCTGAGGCTCGAACCAAGGATCTTCTTGCTGTGAGGCTACAGCACTAGCCTGACTCAGCATGAGTCCGATTTCTGCAGTGCCTTCGGTCTTGTATTTCTTGTATTAGTCTAGCCCCTGTTAATCCTGAATTTTGTGATGTAATAGAGCCAGGTTATTCTCGGTCTTCCTCGTCTTCTGACATGTCCTGTCATTGCACTCACTTCAATGCTGTCGGTATGTTGGTGTTGACTCAACACATGACCGTAATAATGTAGCTTGCAGGATTTTATATGGTTCAACGTCTCCTTTTCTCTACTGGCCGTCTTGTAGACTTGCTCAGTGTTCATCATCTTCTTTTATGAGATCCTCAACAACATCTGGAGACACGGTCTCAAGAGCATTTTTATTCAAAGTATAAAATAGCTTGTGTGGACCAGACAAAATGTCCTCTAAGAACATAAAATGGCATCAAAATAATGTTCTTGTTGTATAAAAACTTGGACCCCCTTCCATTATTAATGAAAGGACCTACCATTAATATAATTATTGTTACTGCAAGTAATTAATAAGTGCAGATGTATCCTTCCATGATTTTAGTTTTTATGATGGTATTTGATATGTAATTGTATAATAATATACTTATTATGACTATACACACACACACACACACACACACACAATGTTCCAGTTATCCAAACTTCCCACCTTCCACAGGATCTTCCTCTTTTTTTGATGTTCTTTCTAATTGTATACCTAATAAAAGACTAACTAATGAATGTCTCATGTTTGAAAATAATCTGTAAATGAGTGAATATAGGACATCCTCAAACACTGGAACACAACCTTGGAGACACAATATTCAATATTTAATTTTTCATATTTTAATATGAATATGTCTTTGTGTCAAAAGTGGAAACAGGGTTTTAGTCAAAAAATATATTCGTGTTACTGGTTTGGGTTCATGAGACAAACTCATTCTAGTGGATGATCAGAAAATCAGACAAGGGAGAGGAAAAGTGTGGGTAGGAATAAATGAGTGAATTACAGCAGTTAAACACTATGACCGTTCTTTCTGTCTCCATCTCCTAAATGACAGCCGTCACCGCAGACAGCTCTAGCAGACACTGAAGACTATTCAGACCTTACAAATTGCCACGAAGGCTCTGGGAATGTGTTACAAATATAATCATTCTTATTATTATCATGTATTAACTTTATTTTATTTTTTAAAAATACCCAGTAAGGTGTGGATGTGCAATACAATGCATTTTTAAGAACAGAATATGCAAGAACTATTCATAAATGCTATAAAAATAGAAAAATTCATATGTGACCCTCAGGATGGGAAAATGATTCTATGTGTTTCCAAGTACTTGTTCTTGATTTACTGCCTGCGAGGCATTTTCTAAATCAAAAACACTTTTACTTGAAGATAATTACTACCAAAAGCTGGAAAGTTATTACTAACTCAACATGCCTCTCGAATGCTGACTCGGAGGAATACAGAATACGTATACAGAGGATTAATATAATACATATTTATAGTAAATTACCTTTTTCAGCCATAGCAAGGCAAGAAAATACACAATAAATTACAGTCTTCAAGAGACCCAAATTCCAGAGATGATTTTGTGGTCTCTTTCATGAACATAACTTTCTTGGCTTCAGAGACATCAAGTGCAGAACTAAGGCATTTCGAGTGGTTTCTAATACATTTCAAAACATTCTGACCCAGTGCAAACATACTATTTTGTATCAGTTAAAAAAAAAATAAAAAATATATATATATATATAAAATAAGGATCAAAAAACAAATACATAAGTACAGAACCCTCTGAGAATATAGAACATTCACATTCTTATTATCCCTGCTTTAGGAACCTCATTTCATTTTCATTCATTATCTCCCGTTTTATCCACACAGGGTCGCGGGCCAGCCGGTGCCCACCCGCAATTTACAGTACTATATATACATACTGTATATATTGTAGCTGAATGTGCTCGGCTATTGAAATTGGCCTTGATAATTATTTGTCCTAAAGCCCCTTATAAAGGAGGTGAAAAATCTAAATATCTTTCCATAATGTATAATCCACATGTATTTTTACACAATTTCTTATAAAATTAATTATACTTTATTATACAATTTTAATAATTTTATTCGGCTATTACACATGAATTGGTAACGAATTGAGAGTCTTGCACAAAAAAAATCATATATACCTGATTTTAAACTTAGTGTCTGCTAGAGTTCTGTCTTTATCCAGAAATACAGGTGCTGTAATAGACAGCATTGCTGGCGTCAGACAGGGCAGATATGAGTGTACTGCTGTCTTCACATGCAGTGCTCCTGTTTGCTCGAGTCCTGCTGGCACTCAAATAATGCTCAAATTCTTGGTGATCCACTTCACTCCAGAAATCTGGAGAAGGTCCTAAGTGGTCATGATTGTCCACAGAGGTTGGTGTAAGCTGGCGGGCAGAGGGAGTAGAGACTGGGTTAGAAGATTCTGGAGGGGGAGAAAGTTGGCCAAGTTGAGAACTAAAGGGCTGTTGTGGGTTGTGTCCATAAATCTGACCATAGTAAACACTTTGAAGTGGGGTACTAGAGGGTTGTGGGATTTTGGCCTGTTCTGGGAGACTTATACTAGAATGAGAATGGAAAAGATTGTGAGGGTTCGTATGTGCAGGTTTCTGGTTGAGGATGTGGTGGTGAGTGTGGCTATTTGGGAGATGGAGGTTTGCATGGTGGCTTTGTTGTTGCTGCTGGTGGTAGTTGACCCAAGGTGCCAAATTTACATCGTCCTGCATGTGAGGAGGAAAGAAGATAGAGTCTCCTCCACCCTCCTCAAGCACATCCAGAGGAGACATCTCGGGTGTGGGAAGGCCATAGATCTCCAGATCCTGTGCACCAGATCCATGGTGAACGTTTTGGAAATGGCCCAAAGACGGAAGAAGGTGGTGGAGGTGAGGGCGCTGAGGGTAGGCATCGCTCGTTCCGGAGCATCCACCCAGACCACGAAGAAGCAGACCAGGCTCCACACGCTTGATTTTTTTGGGTTGCTTTTTGCGGCGAGGTCGGTATTTGTAGTTGGGATGGTCATGGAGATGTTGCAGCCGCAGTCTTTCCGCTTCCTCTACAAACGGACGCTTGTCCAGTGTACTTAGAGCCTTCCAGGACTGGCCTAAAAACATATGAAAATTAAGACATTTATGTTACCATTATTTATAGTTTTACATTCTTTAGAAATATTCTAGTATAATTATATTTATGATATTTAAAAATATATCTGTTAAAATTTACTATAGCTTTGGAATATTGCCAAAATATTATATATATATTACATGAAATTACCATGATGTAATACATTACACATCTTTGTGTAAAAACTAAATATAATCAGCTAGATTACAGTATATTTAAATTTATATTTAAAGAAAATATGACATCTGTGTATCGATTCTAACTGCTTTACTGATACAGATCACAACATTAATGGCTATAGTAGCATGCCCTAAGAATATGACCACATGTTTGGATTAGCCAAATATTATACTTGACGGATGTAGGCATTTAATGGATCATTAGCCACAGACAATTAGCAGGGGCTATAGAGTGTCTTTTCCAATTCGCTTTTTGCTAAAATGACAGTTACAGGTTTTTAATAACAAAGACAGTATTTCGGTTACTTTTTAAATCTGACAGTTTGCGAATATTGCAAAACATGTGCAGACATTTCACATTTCTAAATCTATTTGTTTATGGTTTCTTTTGTTTTGTAAGGTGTTGCACATTTTATAAGATATTGCAATTTGTGTACAAACCTTCAATGTGTAACTATCCAAGTTTCTGAGCACAAACACATGCAATGCCAATAAATCTCAAAACTACAGAGACCATCAGGGCATAATCATCCTATCTCATATGCCCATCCTAAACTACAATGTTTGTCAAGCAAAGATCTCTGTGTAAACCACAGCTTCAGTGTTCAGTTGTGTAACTGTCTATTCGCAAATATTCAGAAGGTTAGAAAACAATAGCTATAATATTTCTACCACATATTGTCCTTGAATGGATTCTGAGGGAATGATAATTATGAATATATTGAACTTACTTTCTAAATTAGCTGTTAAAGATGCTTTTAAAACAGATGTGTAATCTGTCAGACACAATTTTTAAGTGCCACATATCTTAGTATTCAATACCCAACAGTATACATCTCAACATCACATTCAGAATAAAAAATTCAGGTATATATATTTTACCTAGCATCTTGCTTAGCACCGCATTGTGCAGGTCTGGATTCTGCAATGCTAGTCGCTTGCGTTCATCCTTAGCCCATACCATGAATGCATTCATGGGCCTGCGGATTCTCGGTTCAACCCCACACTTTCCCTCACTGGCTTGGCTTGAATCCGGGCTTCTGGTTCTCCTTTCGTTCACTCCATCCCCTGCTTCATGATCAAATCTGCGGCTTCGCTCAGGACCTGTTGGGCTGCAAGTCGATGAAGTGACCCATGCTCCACACTCCACAACCTGACTGGGCTGAGTGCTGGCCTCTGGACAATAACTAGACTCAGATATATTCATTCCAGCAAAGACCACCTTGTAATGACGCAGCAAAGTTTGATTAATAGAAGATAACTAAATCTGGGACCTGTCACGTTTTCTGTTTTTTTTTTCTTCTGTTCCCCACAAAAAAAACGCAAAATTATAATAATTGAAATTAAAAAAATGACAATAATCAAAATCAATGACAAGAATCATGCAATAAAGCTGGTCTGTTGTTTGGTAGAAAAAAATTAATTCCCAAATGCCAGCGCTCAATATATCCTGCTCTCCACACACAGAGTGTTTTAGCTCCAATTTTGAATGTTGTAGTGTGTTGACGGCCCTGTTATATGGATATATAAGTTGCCTTATCCAATCAGATGGATGGTTGACTCAGGACGTCCCACCCCCCTCCTCACTACCAGATCCCCAGCAGCCTCTACAGACGCGGAGATGTAATCTGAGAGGGCCATTGTTTTACTCTAGTACAGAATATACACTCACATACACACACATACACCCACACTAAATCTC
>JAOUQT010000016.1:7800498-7813276 GCA_025769995.1 Xyliphius kryptos | reverse complement strand
ACTGGACAGGTTGATTTCACAGAAGTGTGGTTCACTTGGAGTTACATTGTGTTGTTTAAGTGTTCCCGCTATTTTTTGAGCACTGTAGTACATAATTTCATATGTATGCAATAAAACTATTTATGCTATCATAGTATTTTACATTCTGCATTAATGAAAGTAATGCGGTCCAAATGTCTGGCTTGTTAAAGTGTATTATACGACCTCCTGAATACTGAATCTTTTTGTGCGATATTGTGTTGGATTTAGATTTCATCAATGGAGAGAAACTTAAAAAACATTGAGCATGAGAATAAGATTATTGAAGAGCAGAATGAAGCACTGTTTATGGAACTATCAGGACTTAGTCAAGCCCTGATCCGCAGCCTGTCCAATATCCGTCTGCCACATATGGTGAGTTTTAACAAGTACACACAACACACACACAATCATTCACTCCCAGCATTTATCTCAATAGAGCAGTCTGTCTCAGCTTCTGCTATTCTTTTTGTTTCCTTCTCAGTTTGTCAGTTCTGTAAAGTCTGGGTCATATGTTCAGCTTTCAGTGGTGATTTGAGCGTGTGCTGTAGCCTTACATTTACTTATTTCTCACTATTAAATAAATATTTTTGTCCCTTTTCAGACGTTAGAATTTTTTTTTTATTATTGTGCATTCTAAAAATAAAAAAAAAGTACAATTTGAATAAACAGACACCCAAAAGATGAATACTCTCATATGTCACACATGAGAAGGGAAGCATAACTTTGCATTGGAACACAAAACCGGAAACTACAAATACATTTAGTTTGAAAGAAACGACCAAAAAAGTTCTGGTTTGAAGTCTTGATGTCAACACACCCACTGATATGCACTTGTTCTCATTTTGTCTTACATCCCATACACCAATGCCCTTCTTTGCTTTTAAATCACAGCAGGAACCAATCACAGAGCAGAATTTTGAGAACTACGTGACCACTCTGACCGACATGTATACCAATAAAGACTGCTTTCAGAATCCTGAGAACAAGGCATTGCTGGAGACCATCAACCAGGCACTGAAAGGCATTAAGGTGTGACTGCTTGAGGCAACACCCCCCTAGAGGCACAGATGAAATATCATGTGTGTAAAAGCAAAGAAAGTGCATACACACGGTCCATACACTAAAAAGGGCATTCAGGGCATTTTTGAACATGAGCCTTCATCCCAGGGAACATTCTGTGACAAGAAAGAATACTATAAAATATACATACATTAATATAAAAACCAAAATCCACAGAAGAGGAGATGAACAGAAAGAAATCCTACTGATTGTTCAGCCAGCGAAGGAAAAGAGAAAAACTGTTTCTGCTCGTTTTCCTTTCGTCTCCAGTGAATTCAAGGCGTGTTTTGCATGTATTGGGAAAGTGATGAAGAGGAAAATGTGCACAGGAGCATTTAGCTCTTTAGATGATATTTTTGTTGCGTATTAGAGACTGTTGCTTCAAAATAAGAGCAGATGCAGCACTTTGTGCAGCGATTAACCACCGCTTCGCACAACAGTCAACAGTCCTTGCTTTTAATTTGGATTTGTCTGAGGCGAACAGTAGGAACCTGTGATATCACCTGAATCGTGTTATCACACAGAATCCGGATTCAAATTCCACCCCGACGTTACCCTCAGATCGCCTGCCTTTATATTCAGCCATTATATTTATGGATCTATTTTATTATTAGTGCTAGATAGACTTTTATTTATATTTTAAATTAAAACTACTTACAAATAGGTAAAGCACTGGTCATTTCTTATTCATTTGCATTATTTATGCTAGAGTAATATAATGGAGTTCTCCTCAGTCCAGTCCAGTTTTTGAAGTCATTCTTACTTGTCATATTTATCAGCAATGAATTGCACTTCTTTTTAATCTCAATTAACAGTTTCATGGGTCTATAAATGATTAATACTGTAATTTATGTTCTCTAAAATGTCAGTTTATGTTTTTTTATTTTATTTTATTTATTTGTCTTAACCTTGTGTAATAAACCTACCCTCCCCTTACATTTTGAAATGAAGTAGGAAACACGATACTGTTTTTATACATTTCATTTATAAAGTCGTTTTTTTTTTTTTTTTTTAATGTTTTTGAAGCGAAAATGTTTTCAACTGACCATTTCAAGAAATTTTATACGGTTGTCCTCTTTATTTTGCATCATATTGTTTTCTAAACCCGGAGGTATCCAGTACGTATGGACAAATTTATATGTGTATTTATTATTTATTTTCTATTTATGAACTAATGAACTGTGATGAGTACTGTATATTTATTTTGTAATGCTTTGTGTTTCTGATGAGTCTGCGTAGTCTCACACTGAAATAAAGACAGAAATAACACACTCGGATAACAAAAGTATGATCATCAGGTTTCTTTAAAATGCCAGCAACATCCTACGGGAATATAAAGACGAGAAAAAAAAAAAGCAATGCTGCGGAACTTCCTATACGTTTCAATGCAAAATGAAAGGCTGAAACGTCCCGATTTTTACAGGATCCTCCACTACTGACTCTTACAGCATGAAACTCTTTGTATTACCCATGTTGTTTCCTCAAATGGTTCTTAGATGTAGTGGATATTTTCTGTGCTCTAGTCTGTACCTGTATTTGTAATAATGAGATGTATGTTTTCCAAGAGGGAACAGTGGTGTATGTGGGCAGAACGTGCTAATTACCTTGAGTTTTCGAAACCACTAAGTCCTTACTCAGCCTGTGTCAGACGAGCATACACCTGTGTAGCCTTATTGGTGATTTTTGTTTCTTTTCTATATTGCACAAAGTGCCACTAATCCATGCATTCTATCATGAGTCCTCCCATCCAGCATCCACACACCTCTCTGGCACACAGTCGTGCTGTATTATGTGTGGGAGATCATTATGGTTGCCTTTATTCCTTTAATGGCTATAAATCATGCTATATATATATATATATACAGTGTGTATAAAGAAACAAAAACTATATAGAGATTCTAAACATACATATATTTTTCCAGTGTAATTGTTAACATTTGCTTTTATCGTAGCTAGAGAAATACTATCTTTTGGAAAGCTGTGAGTATTACTACCAATAGGCGACAAAAATACTAAAGACCCGTTTGACTGTGGTAGCAAGATACACCTTTTATAATCTGCAAAGGTACATTTTTGAATCTGCAATCTATGACTTAGCTTTTCCAAAAGGTTTCCTATTGTTAGGGTGTTGAGCCTTGCTGTACATCACGCTTGTGTCGGTGGAAAAGTGTTGTAATGGTAATCGAGTCTTGGCCTATATTTGCGTTGAATCTGTACCTGTAGATGCATTGTAGTGTGCAGAAAAGTTCTTTGTGGTGGACTATTGGAAGTATTGTATACAGTCGTTTGTCAGTTTTGGTGACGGAGGGCAAAGGAGAGTGTAAAATAAACCTTGTGTGTGCCTCCTTATAGCTCCAGAATAACACTTTGTTTCCAGCTGTATGCCATGGAAACGGTTGTGCATTCGATTTTACAAAGCAACATTACAAAGATGAGCTGTGCACTTTTGTCTAAGCTGGTAAAAACAAGGAAGAGGGTGCAGCTAATTTTAGTTCATGGACACTAATTCATTACACCAAATAAAATGGGCTGAAAAATGGCTTTGCAAAATTATTCGTTCTATTCCATGTAACATTCAGAAATCAGCTTAAGTTTTATTCGTTGTGTACTCAGCATTAGAGTGTCACCCTGATGAGTGATGACCTAGTTTGGAGCACGCTCTAAAACAGACAGGAAATAAATAGCAAGAAAAGAGAAAAGGTTAAGCAAAAACATTTTATTGATTGTCATTGATATGCTACCTGCTGTCATGGTGATATACCAGAGGAGCAGAAAAGTCATTGCATCAGTATGTCCATTTTGTATAATGTCAAATTCGTCTCCGGCTTCATTCTCTCCTTCATTGCAAGCTTTTACCAGAAAAGGTTTCAAATCACTGCCTTTTAAGAGCTAGATTGGTTTTCAGTACAATTTCTTTAAAAAAACAACAACAGCGGATTATGGTTACTCCTCTAAATGTTTATAGTTCCAGCTTTGCTAATGCAGTGCTTTTAAACCTGGCACTAAGAGTCAGTGTACATTTCCATACCTTGTTGATACAATTATTAAATTTAAACCTATCAAATCTGCAACTGTGGTCATGACAATTAAATCCCCTTGTATATACCTTTGTATGTATTCACTTACAGGCCATTCTACTAGTTACACTTCCTTTTTTTTTTCATTTTATCAGTTCCACAGATATAGACTGTGGTCTGTCTGTTCCGAAGCGATCAGCAGTTCTTAGAAGCACCATAGTGCAGGTGTTATTCAAAAGATGGATGATTCTCAGCACTGCAGTGGTATTAGCATGACGTCGGTGTGTGTTGTGCTGGTATGATTGGATCACATATAGCAATGCATATAATTTTTAAACAGTGTAGACACCTTTACCTTACAGTTGCACTTCACAGCTCTCAAATCAGTGACAGTCCTTTAGTTGGTGCAGTTGATATTACTTATCTGCTTAAACTTTATCAGTGTTCACCTACAGAATATTTGTGGCTGGACATTTTGGTTGGTAGATTAAGCTAAGATCAGTAATGGCACTGAAAGGTGTACACAAATGACACATACCACCAAACCACCACCACATCAATGTAGAGAATCATCCACCATCCAAAATATAACCACTGTGGTTGTGGACTATTAGACAACATGGTAAATGTGACTAACCAAGCATTCCAAACAAACTAAAATCTGTACTCATAGCTCTACAGCATGTTGGTTAATTTAAACATTAAATGTGACAACGAAAATATCAAATGAAGTGGCCGTAAGTGTACATAGATTTACTTTCCAAATGCTATTATGAGAAAGATGTTATATTGCTTTGATTCATGTTAGATTTTTGGTGGTACGATGCATTGTGTTGACTTAATTAAAGGATTTATTTTCAGTAAAGCTTTCAAACGATCCAAAAAACCCAGATTTAAGTAAAGTAAAGCCATGAAATTGAATATCTTAAAGCCTTGTTTTTATTAACAATATGTTATTTTAAATTGAACTGCAAACTTACAACTATAGGAATGTATTTGTGTAGTAAAGAATGTAAGATTCATTGTGGTAATTATTGTTGAAAAAGATCCTATTCACCGGTCATTACTTGTCTGATGTCCTGGAGCGTGGCAACGAATAGTGCTTTCGATTCATTCACATTATCAGGACAGGAACTGGAACTAGGGGCCTTATATTTCCCCAGTGGAAAGACTTTGATGAAAAAAAAAAAGTCTTCATTTGGCTCTAATGAAAGAACAAACATTTGGCATTTGCGTACTAGAGTTCCATTAGCATGCCTTATTATTATGCATTGCATGCTGTTTAATCAAACTGCAAAGTTTAAAGAATTCATGCCGAGTTATGAATTTTTTAAGGTTTAGACATTACGTTTCCTGTGAATTTTGCATGAGAGAGGGCTGCCTTAACAATGATTTAAAGATGATACATGGCTAAACCTAAAAAGTTTCAAATTTCAAAGATTCTACATGTACCATTTTTTTTTTTTTATGTCCTTCACCGGTATAGTTTAAACTAGGTTCTCCAATCCGAACAAAATATGTAGTGGTAGACCTTACAAAGCTAAATGTAACGGTTCACAAAAAGGCATCGGTAGCTACTTTAAAAATATCGAACGCCCCGGATCTGAGAGAAATGATTATTGATGTTTAAGTTACAGAGCATTTTTTACAGAATTCTACTGTCTCCCATGGAGCTGATATAACCAAAACATTTTGGTCATCAATTAACATCAATTCTAAGGCCCTACTGTAGCCTATAGCTCTGTGGTGTTCTTATGTGTGCCTTTGCTTAATTCACGTAGCTGCAGAAAAGAGTGTGTTTACATTTGGATAAGTTGAATTGCCACTCAGGGTGTCGTTTTTTGTCTATTTTAGAAGAGCATAAGGGTACTACACATTTCTTTAAATGATTACCATTTATATATTTTACATGAAAAAAAAGTTTTCTTTCCAAAAACCCTCCAAAAACTGTGATGCAAATGTATGCTGTCGACTGCACGGTTGGATATTTAATAGATGGAATGCACTGCTTGGAATTCAATGCACAGGGCATTATTCTAACAGCATTTGTGGTCTGTACATTTGTAATAAAAGAACTGTCGTATAAACATTTCTCCTAAAAAAAAATGTTCGTGCAATCCATGATGTAATGTAATCCACAGCCAAAGCTTGTCCTGCTACATCCTTTATACAGAGATAAGCTATTTTTACTGGTAATTTTGTAGTCATTGTATTATTCTCTGAAAATTGGTACTTCCAAATGGTTAAGCACTTCCTCGCTAATAGATTAGCATGGATTTTTGTCACTTTTGTAGCAGCAATCATTTCTTTCCTAACGTGTTTTGTAGAGCGGGACAGGCTGTGGCTGAGGTTGTTTCATATTTTCATTTGGGGAAGTAAGTGTGTAGCTTGGTTTGGCTTGTGATTGTGTTTGTGTATTTTTGTGTATGTGTTCACTCGTGTCAGTGTTACAAGATGAAAAGAGCAATGTCTTTTTATGTTTGTGGAAACATCAATCATTTGTTCATTACAATGTTATCAATGGATTACTTGAATAAAGTGAGCTGATAGAGATTCTTTTCAATGTTAACTTTTGTAAAGGACATGGATTTGCATGATGCCAGTTTCAGATTAGCTGCAAAAATGCAAACAGCACTAATTCAATCACGCAGCAAAAAGTATGTGGACATTTCATGGTCTCCTAGTTTTAGGGTACTGTTAGGGCATTTTAAACAGTTCCATATTTCCAGCAACTTGACGGTAAAGCCATCAAACTCTTGTGACAGCTGGAAGGGATGATTTATGTGTTTTGAAAAGATAATTTGGTGGTTTTTTGAACAACAAAATGTCATTCATTGTTGATGTGGCATTTCATGGCATGACTGAGTTACTGCAGACCAGCACTCAGTATTCACCTAAACACCGCGCTGGCATTTATATTGTAGGAATCTATTTGAGATCCATAAGTTTGTAATCATATTTATTTTAAACCCAGTATTCTTCTTATACGCTATTTAAACGTATCCACCATCATTGTAACCATCAAAGTGGTTCACTTGTAAGATTCTTTGGATATAAGCGTCTGCTAAATACAGTACAGGCCAAAAATTTGGACACACCTTCTCATTCAATGCATTTTCTTTATACGACTATTTACATTGTTGATTCTCACTGAAGGCATTAAAACTATGAACATATTAGGAGTTTAAAAAAAAATGTTCTATATTCTAGTTTCTTCAAAATAGCCCCCCTTCGCACACTGTTGGCATTCTAATTAACGAAACTAATTAATCCTTATAGGCACACCTGAAAACCATTTTAGGTGACTACAACTTAAAGCTCATTTAGAGAATTCCAAGAGTGTGCAAAGCAGTAATCAGAGCAAGTGGGGGCTATTTTGAAGAAACTAGAATATAAAACATTTTTTAAGTACATAACTCCTCATGTGTTCATTCATAGTTTTGATGCCTTCAGTAAGAATCTACAATGCAAATAGCTGTAAAGAGAAGAGAGAAAAAAAACACATTGAATGAGAAGGCGTGTACAAACTTTTGGCCTGTACTGTACCTAAAAGATATGTAATGCAAATGTAACAGTGAAAACAAAAATGCATATCTGGTATTAACAGTGGCATTAGCAGAACCATTCACCTCTCGATTTTAATTAGCAACTTGGTTACATTAATTAAAAAAAACAAAATCCTCCATGTATGTTTTTTTATGTAATGATCTTATCCTCTAGTCCCCTCTTCATGTAATTAATATTATAACGAAAACTGGATAATAAATGTAACACAGAACACAGAGTTAAAAAGGTGCAACACACTTCCTCTGCCAAATAGTTTTTTTTTTCAGTGTTCACATGAGTACTGCATATATAAATGATCAGCCTCCTTTACATGATAAAGCACTAATCCCCAAAGCTCTGAGGAAATGTGCGATTGAAATGTAGGCTACCAACTGCATCATTTTTTGTTTAATTAATGTAATTCACTCCGTAAATTTCACTGCAGAGGACATTGTTCTGACAGCCTTGAGAGCCTGACAGTCTCTATGTAATTAAAAAATATAAAGTCAAGTAAAGCACCCATTAGTCATTATTGTACAGAACTGCTGCATCAATGTAAAAACTAAACATCAAAATAATTGGTGTAATTAGAAATACAATATTGTCATAGGATATACAGCAGCATACCGCAATCTTAAAGTAGCCAACACATCAATTCCACTACATACTTAAAGAGTTAAATCTAAAATAATTATTATTGATCAAGAGCTGCATTTAAGTGGATCTATATTGATCTATACAGATATTGGAAAGGAACACAGAAGTTTTCGACTTCCAGGAATCGAAAAAAAATGAGCATTGATTCTGATGTTAGACACTGGCCTCTACTGGCTCCACTTGGTATGACGTGTAAGGATTTGGAGAGGACAAAACACAAAAGCGAGTAAAAAACCTTTCAAACAAAATAAGACCAACAGTTTTTATAAACTTATTTAGTTTTGTCATTAAACTACACTCGTGGAAAAACAGTGGGAGAAATGTATTAAATAAAAAATATTAATAAAAAGTGCTCATTTAACAATGTATCAATTTATCCCTTTTTAATATAAAGGTTTGCAAAAAGTACATAGACGGTTTATTATAATTATTGCTTTAAAATGATTACTTTAATAGTAAACGCTTAATGTTTTTTTTTTTTTCCCCCTGTGGGATATTTTCAGTAGGGATTTAGGTTTCATAAGCTACTATGAAAATATATAAAAGTGGAAGAGTGGATCCATGGGTACAGGCCATCTGAAGTAGTGGTGTTTTATGTGCTCCAGTAAAAGTGAAATATGAAGGTATTTATGCATATTTTATTGTGTTTCTTTTTTAAGACATCATCCTTCAGTTTTGTTGTGTTCTGTTCCTACATTGGTTCTGTCTGTTATTTACCAGAGCTTTCCATGAGGTTCTGTTACCTCTTTTTTTTTTAAAGCGGGAATTTTATGAACAGATATAAATTAAAACTGCTTATTATATACCAGGGACTTTTCATGCCACGGTCATCTCAGTTTGAGCATATCGGCTTACAAGACTGTAAGTCTATTCTGAGTGCACTAAAATACACTTTAAAAAATGGGTAGTTCCAGTTCTTATATCTGATTGGCTGAGCCGTTTGTCATTATTGGCAATAATAAACACTTTGTGCTATACAATACATTATTGTCCTTATATTTTTACTGTTTTCTATAATTTGGCCACTAGACGGCAGTATCTGATTGTTAGAGAAACAGAAAACCTGTTAATCAGCAAGCAGCCATTTGAAAAAAAAAACGAACTAGAAAACCTCATAGAAGAACATTTCATTAATGATTTTGCTTTCAATAAACACATTTAGGAATTAAAGCTTTTTTATAGTGCGTTGGTAACCATTTTATGAATGCAATAAATAACTTAAGGTTAAATCATGGAAAAGAGACGTAACTGTACTACGTTTAAGGCCTAACTGCTACGTTTAAGGCCTAACAACACCTCTTTCCTTTCCTCATTCTAGTTCTGATTTTTGGTAGTCAGAACAAAGCCTTAATGGAAATAATCATTTTTTAAGCATAAGGTTTTTGGAACAATCCTGAAACCGGCTTAAACTATTTAAAGATTTACTGTGTACTTATGTAATTGTTTTGTTTTTTTTTTTACATTATGCAAATAAGGTCAAAACAGTTGTCAATTCAGTTAGTTGGTGCATTTATTTGTTTTAGGGAAGGTTTATTGCCATTCGCATCATAAGTGGTTAATGAGGTTGAACATATTTAAACATAACAGAGGTAAAATATAAAGGTCTCAGCACCATCGGAGAAAATGTATTTATATTTGTTGTGGTTTCTCCTTTTCTACCTCGAAAAAAAAATATTTTCCTAATGTTAAAGCAAAGTTTTGTTACAGTTCCATTGTTTCTAAATGAAAATGTTGATTGTGATAAAGTATTTTGTTGTCACGTACAATGTTTGGCAAAATTCTATACTAGGTCTTTTGGATCCTTTGGATCTATTAGACTTAAATATTAAAAAGTATCGAATATCGCGATATTGGCCCTGTATTTACTTGGTATCGCCCCCCTCTACCACAGAGTTCAAAGCACTTTCTTCCTCTTCGACATCCTCCTTGTGTACTGACAGTCACACAGCGCCGCCCCGTCGGCGTGATGTCGCAACTGCAGTTTTCACGGAAATAAAACCACATAGTTAAGTGCTGCTCATAAATAGTTCTTTTTTACCCACCAGGCATTTGTGGCCAGCTATCTGAAACTGTCCGTGCAAAATAAAACTCGGGCGTTACGTTCCTACATCAACCAACAAACAGCCACGCACTCTTAGCGTGGACTCCATTCTCGAAGCGCGCTGGCTGTGGAGAAACTGTGCCGGCCAATCAGAGGCGGCGTTGCAGATCACGTGACGGTGGCGCGTCAGCTGTGTTGTGTTTACAACGTGTGTTAGTGGTGACATGGCTAAAGTGCGCGCTCGCACACTACTAAGTAAGATAGTGGACGCGGACACGCTGTAAGATTCAGGGAGGAGAAGGCTGTCGGTGCGTCATCGCACGGTAAGAACGAATTCAGGATGCGGACGAGCAGCGGTGGCAGTGCACGTGTGCGCGCGTGTGCGCGTGCAGGCGACGGCGTCCGACGCTTTTGTCTCTGTCGAGCGGATCGATGGCATCAGTGTTTGTATCTAATCCCGTTTTCTTTTCAGCGGTGACTGTTGCTTATATCTGAGAATGCTGCGCATTTGAGTTTGTTTTTGCAGGAAACGCCAACAGCCCGATTGTTCTCTCCTGCTTTCCGCATTGTTGCAGCTGTGTGGCTCTCTGTGTTGTGCCTCTGCTGCACTGCCCCAAAAACCATTTGTTTACCCCTTATGTCTAATGCAGGAATAAATTCTAAATCCGTTCAGATTCAATGAAAGGTTTTCCAACATTATTTCTAGCAAGGGTGTCCAAACTTTTTGCAAAGAAGGCCAAATTTGCACATGGTATGGTAGCTCATTGATCAGGGGGTTGGGCTATCAATCTGAAGGTTGTGGGTTTAAATCCCAGGTCCAATGAAATTACCAATGTGGGTCCTCGAGCAAGTAAGTCCAAGTAATTTATTTATAGTGCTTTTAACAACAGTGTGTTGTCACAAAGCAGCTTTACGGAGTTCAAAGCCTAAACTCCATAAGCAACAGTGGCAGGATGAAACTCCCTGATGATGTTTTTAATATGTGTGTGTATATATATATATATATATATATATATATATATATATATATATATTGAAATGCCAACGCTCCGACCGTCAGTCCCTACCCGATCCACAATGGTCCTACGCTAGACCCCGTAGGTGAAATGCGGCCACCAGACACTTCCAGAAGTGCTTCTTCTACAGATCAGACCCTTGTGACGCTGTTCAAGAGGAGGATAGTGGAGTGTCGCCTCCTTATCGAGGTCTACCAGGCATGTTCAACCGAGAGGAAACCCCAAGGATGACCCAGTTCTATTTGCTGCTTGGGAACAACTTTGTTCCTTCCCAGATCTTCTTTTTTGTTGCTGCTTCTGCCCCCACTACTCATAACCAGAAGATAATGGATGGATATTTGTTAATGTTCGGAACTCACACAGCAGGATCTGGAAAGTTTTGTAAAGTGTTGTAAAGATAGCGAAGCTTTGAGAGATCCAAGTCTGTCGCCACCATGATCTCCACGAGGAAAGTGATTCAATGAATGAAAAGAATGAGGCAGATGTGCCAGTCTTTCACTAGAGTGCTCGGTATGATTTGTATGGCAGAAACATATGATCATCAACCGTTATTATCTGTGATGACTTCGGAAGTCATTACTGCCCCCAAACAAACACCCACTCTACTCACCACAGTGCTGTAGACAGGCTGCACACTGCCAGGTGCAATTATCCTCGGATAAAAGACTCATCCTTTCTGATGTGCCCGAGTCGTCTGGTGAGATTTCAGTTTCTTCCCACGATGTGACGGTAATGCTCAGAGCAGCTGTTACAAACTATACTGATTTCCCCAAACTCGCAGACAATGGGGAAAGAAAGAAATGACAAACCATCTGGCTTTTCTTACTGAAGTCACGTTGACATACATCAGTTGCATCTGTTTGCGTCCTCTAATCCCAAACATCTGCCAACTTTAAAGCAAGCAGCTTTATATTAATAGTTGCATGGTACAGAATATTATTGGCCCCTGAGAGCAACATATGTGTTCAATTGTTCGGGTCTATGATCTCAAGAAAAGAAATTTCTGTATGAAGTTTGCATGTTCTCCCCGTGTTTGCACGGGTTTTCTCGGGGTACTCCGGTTTCCTCCCACATTCCAAAGACATGCATGATAGGTTAATTTGTGTCTTTGAACTGTCTGTTAATGTGTGAATGTGTGTGTGGCCTATAATGGATTGGCGCCATGTCTAGGGTTGTTCCTGCTTTTGTGCCCAGAGTTGCCGGGTGGGCACCGGCTTCCCCGTTATGGAAGCAGTTATGGAAAATAATTGAACTTAAGCCCCCTTTTATATCCGTACCATGTAGTCAAAAGTACTCAGGATGGGCCAAATGTCTGTGGCAATCATTTGCATTTTAATCAGCACAAATGCCATGATTTACTACCACGTAGCAGGTAGAAACCCCGTTACCAGAAAAAGTTGGGATTATTTCTAAAACTGCAA
>JAOUQT010000016.1:7718685-7741831 GCA_025769995.1 Xyliphius kryptos | reverse complement strand
TTAATTTGTATAGTGCTTCAAAACTGCTTTGATTTTTTTTTCTACACATTTATGCACTGGAAATGTAACCTATTGTCCCATATAATTGTGTATAATGACAATACTGGAATTCTTTTCTAGTGAGAGAGAATACTAATTGACAGATAATTGATCAATTCGTTCATCAGCACTATTTTTTTTTTAATTCTTTTTACCCAAATTTTGAATTAATCTCCAATTATTTTGCACGCTCATAAGCCCAGTGACACAGCCCTTGTTAGACAATATGCACTGTTTTTGATTTGTTATTTTGGTTTTATGTGCATGTTTAATGTTATTAGATAACTTCTTTTGGAAATCCACTTTATTTCTGGCTGTGCGATTTAAACTGATGCCATCATCTCAGTTCTCTGATTATTTTCTTCTTTATAAAGTACTCCTTTTGATCCTTCTTTATAAACGACTTTATAAATAGTTCCTCAGTTTTAACCTACACTGTTAGGGCTTACCACTACCGGTGATCAAAAGTGGGCACACACACACACATACACAGAGAGAGAGAGAGAGAGAGAGACGCACGCATACATAGCCTACATAAATATATATTCTGCACACACGCAGGCGCGCGCACTGTTTCGAAGCCCCGGTAAAAAAGTTTGTGAAAGTGGCCTGACGTCACACTCCCACAATGCTCGCGCCCCAGAACTCTGGCTCTGCAGCCTGAAGAGAGAGAGAGACGCTCAGGCCACGAAAAAATAGCAAAGAATTAGAGAACAAATCGGGAAAAACAAGAAAACGCCAGATCGAGAGCAGGAAGCCGGGGGAAGGCGGCGTGGGGTCTCCCACGGTAAGTTAGCGCTCTCTCGGTGACGGAATGTTACCGGGTTTCCTTGTGCATTTCTGTAATGCGGGGCTGGAAACTTTTTTTTTTTGCCTGCTTAACCGCTCGCTTTTTTTTCCTGCAAGTCCTCTGAAATGTGGCTGCGCGTCGCGTTGTGTGCATGTGGAACTGAAGCTCACGTCCTCAGTCCCGTCGGCTGCTGAAATGTCTCATTGTGGACGTTTGTCGCTCCGACGGCGTTTCTTTGCTTTGCTCGTTGTTTTTTCTTCGTCGTTTGGCGGCGCGAACATGTCGTTCTGAAACTGCACTGCCAGCCAACGGGTTCGAGAGAGAAATAAAGGATCTGCAAGAGCAGAGCTGGTAAACAGAATGCACTTGGTGGCCTGGGGCTTCGGCTCTGCCAACTGATGTTCGTTGCGGCTTTGGCTCGAGTGCTGGACTTTTGAGAGTTTCCGAGTGTTTATCGCCCCTGGACTCATCCCCACACGTCCAGCCTATCCCGGTCGTGTGTAGAACTTTTGGGTGGCTTCGTTCCTCTGGTTTCTCACACGCCCCGGTTTGCTTGATTATGGCGTTTCGAGTTCTAGACCTTTTAATGGGGTTTTGCACATGGACCTGCTGCAGATCTTCTGCATTTAGTCAGTTTGGTCGTTTAAGGACTTCCAAGTATCCCAACTTTGTGGTTGGGGTCAGAGCACAGGGTTGTCCACAGCATCCCTGGGGCAATCAGGGTTTGGGGGCCTTGCTCAAGGACCCACATTGGTAACTCCAGTGGTTCTCTTTTGCTTCCAGATCACATTCTTGTCGTGCCTTTCATTGATGTTGCCTTTGTAGTATCAATCACACTCATAATTAGCTGATAGACACATATGTACAAGCAAAAATCATTGCCTATATATGTTGCACTATAAGGTACAGTGTACCTTCTTTATTTGTGGAAGATGATGGATGGATGTTACAAGAAATTTGTTTGTGGACTGATGGTGTCTCTAGTTACATTTAATACACTTCACAATTTGGATGACTAGAGAGACACCATCAGTCCACAAACAAATTTCTTGTGTGTAACATCCATCCATCATCCGCTTATTCCTCTACTACCGTTGCGGTGGGATTCCAGGGGAGAACATCTCGAGTGCAATCCATCACTGGGCTCACACTCAGATCTGCACTCTATACAGGGCAATTTAGAGCATTCAATTTACCTTGAATTCATGTTTTTGAACTGTGGGAGAAAACCCACACGGACACGGGGAGAACATGAAAACTCCACCCAGATCGCGATTCGAACTGGGAATCCCCAGCGCTGAGAGACGAACATGCTAATAACTAAGCTACCTACATGTGTAACGTTTGGCAAAATAAATCTGATTATGATGCTGATTATCACCCCCTCCCAATCAATGTTGAATTCATGCCAATAATGTATATATATTTTTGCCTGATTGCATGCACTGTACCTGCCAAACACACAAATTACAAGTCTTTCTTTGCAAGATGCTCACAATAATTTCATAGGTTCTTTACATGTGATAATAGACCATCAGGTGGATTTGCTTTGTTTGTTCTTATTATACCTGATAAACGCTGTGCACACAGACACATCTGTACAAACAAAAAATCATTGCCTATGTTGCACTTTATGGCTTTGCACTACAATGCACCTTTATTAGATATATTGTGCACACTGTATTGTAAGTTGTAATTTGTATCGTATGGAACTAGAGGGACACCATCATTCTGAAACCAATTTTTTTTTTGCCTGATTGCATGCACTTTACCTGCCAAACAGACGAAAGGTTGCAAGAAGCTCACTATAATCGTAGTTTTTTTTTTTTTTACATGTTAAAGGCTCATCAGTTGGATTTGCGTTGCTTGTTGTTTGAAGTTTAGAATTGAAGTTTAATTAACTTTGGTGCAAACTTTTATGAACATGTATTCATTTTATGAACATATGAATTATCTTTTGTTGCAGTAATTCATTGATCTCATCCAGAAAAGGATTTTCTTATTTTTGCCTTTTTAAAAAAAATATTTTTATCTCTCTCTCTAAATTTTCTGCTTCCAAGGTCACATTCTTGTCTTGCTATTGATTAAAGGTGCCTTTATTGCATTATCACCCCTTCAATGTGCAATTAATGCAGATGACATTTGATTTTATTTGCTTTTTTGCAATTCACTTTACCTGCAAAACAGACAAATCGTTAGTCTTTGCAAGTTGCTCACCATAATTTTATAGTTTCTGTACGTGTTAAAGGCTCATCAAGTGGATTTGTGTTGCGTGTTCGTTTAAGTTTAGAATTGAAGTTTATTTAACTCTGATGCAAACTTTATTGAATGAATATATTTATTGCACATCATTCATTGTTGCAGTAATATTCTGACCTAATCTGTAATATGATTTAATTACATCTATCAATTCTAACATATTTTTTAGTACCCTTGTCTTTTTTTTACTATTTTATCAATCTATCTATTGATCGATCGATCGCTCTTTCTTCTGCTTCCAGGACACATTCTTCTCTTGCTATTGATTGAAGGTGTCTTTCTAGCAATATCTCCCCATGCACTTTACCTACAAAACAGACGAATCACAAGTCTTTGTAAGGTGCCCACTATAATTTCAGTTTCTTTAGATGTGATAATGGATCATCAGGTGGATTTGCGTTGCTTGTTCGTTTAAGTTTAGAATTGAAGTTTATTAAACTCTGATGCAAACTTAAATGCATGATGAGCAGCCGAACACAACGTGCAAACTTTCTCCAGCCTCAGTCTCACTAGATAAAAGAGCGCCTCATCTGGTGGTAATTAAACGTTTGGTTGGTTGTGGTTGATCAGCTCTGTGGGAGCCTCTGCTGTGATAAGTACAGATTCTTTGCACTGATACGTTATCTTAATGACCCGAAAACCATGTGCACACGCCGGCAGCACCTGGGACTCTGGGTTCGGATCCTGGGATGCACGCGGTGGAAATCCAAGCAGTTATTGGCAAAAAAAAAAAAAGAAGCCACATGAGGTTTTTGTTGCTCCAAACTGGAAGTGGGAGCTCAGTTTCCTCTTCCACTGTCTCGTGCTGCAGAATATAAAAATGGAAGTTAGGCGCGTGACAAGTCACTCCTCTTTTTTTTTAGTAAACCGGGGTTTTTTTTTTGGCGGGGTTTGTAGAGGTGCTGCGATGAATTTCGGGGTTCAAACAGTGAATTGAACTCAGTTTCACAGAACTCCAGAACTGAGCTGAGAGTTTGCATGAATTTCAGAATTCATTCATTCATTATCTTTTGCATAATCCTGTACTAGGGTCACGGTGGTGTTCCCCATGCCCATCTAGGGGAGAACGTCTCGGGCACTGGGCAGATACACCCAGAACAGGGCGCCAATCCATCACTGGGCACACTCTCACTCACACAATATAGGGGCAATTTAGAGCATGTAATTTACCTTGAATCCATGTGTTTGGACTGTGGGAGGAAACTGGAGAACCCGGAGGATCCCATGCCGACACGGGTAGGACATGGAAAGTTCATCCAGATTTGGATTCGAACCGGGAATCCCCAGCACTGAGAGGCGAATGTGCTATTCAATTATTATGACTAATTGTTGTGTATATGACATTCTATACACAAAGAATTATGCTTAAAATAATAGTTTCCTAAAGATCTTTACTACTCGAATTTTGGCTATGCTGCAGCTGCCATTTTTTTTTGATTGGCGCTGACCAATGACTGGAGACTCACTGACGGCACACGCTTTGAGGAAAAGCCTCTTTTTAAATGAATACATTTTATGAATTAAACTGTAAAATGAATAAATATTAAAAATAAAAACAAAACCAATTAGTTCACTTAAAATATTGTCATTGATGTATTTTCAGAATCAATGTCGTTGACCATGTCAACCAATCACAGCAGACCTATTGCTCACTAAGACTGAATGCACAAACCATTGGCTGACGTACCCAAACCCAAAAAGTACAATTCTGAAAGTTAAAAATTTGTGTTACTGTTGGTAGAAATAAAAAATAAATCAAAGCTTAAATTTACAAACAAGGCCAGGTAGTATAAATGACCTGCATTATTAGGACAATTTATCAGGAACAACACTTACATTTGGTCATTTAGCAGTCAACTTAACCAAAGTGACTTACACGTATCCTACTTAATAGTTCGGATTAGAACACAGGATTACGTACAGAATCCCTGGAGCAATAAGGGCCTTGCTCAAGGAACCATGTTGGTATCTTCAGTGGACCTAGAATTTGAACACACAACCTTTAGATTGCTAACCCAACAGCCTAACCACTGAGTTACCACACCCTCACTTTAATTTATTTGACATTTCATCACTAGATCTGCTCAAAACACAGGTTGCCTTCATTACGATGTTCACTCTTCATTGGTCTACATGATAAGGAAAGCATCCCAACTACTGGATGTTAATTGGATCTTTAAATAAAATATGATGTGAGACATCATATCACAAGGATTCTAGTGTTGATGACATGAGAAACATGAAATGTTTGTATGAAGCATTATTAATGTCCACACTGTTTAGCTTTAAAAGATTTTTAGTTTTGTAAATGTTTTAAATGGATCTTCTAGGTTTACAATGTTTTAATCAAAACGCCATGTAATGCAAAGAAATCCACATTTCTATTAAACACTTTATCAATTTCAAATTCTCCATATTAGGCAAAGTACAAACATCTGCAGCAAGGTAATCTAACTTTTCATTCATTCAAATATTATCTTCCACCTAATCCGCTACAAGGTTTGTGGGGGGCTTTCCACGATGTAGTAAAAAAAAGATTTTTTTTTGTTGTTAATGGATCTTCTAGGTTTAGACTGTTTGGATCCTCTCCGTCGTCAAATTGTGTTGGGCATTCTTTGGGGAAAATGAATTGTTTACCTAGACAACCTGGTTAGAATGCTTTACTTTCACCTACTAAGGTGGTTATCACTCATGGTGTGTGTTCTATGCTGAGATAAGACACATAATGCAGTTTGAGTTGGGTTCTATAACTGCACATCTCTGCAAAAGCTTTTAAGTATTCAGAACAATGACAGTCAAGTAAAAAAAAAAAACCTACATGCAGTAAACTTGTTACATCGATTAAATGGCAGCATATTGTAAGAAACAATATTGTGGATTAGTTTTCACACCAGGATTCAGTCATCAGTTGTTCTCAGCTTTTAATACCACACAGGTTCACATATTTTAATACAGACCAATTTGTGCCATCATTGTGATGTCACTTATGCTGTAATGTTTATGCTACGGAGACATATGTGCATGTTGCGTGGGAGACTAGTGCTATTCTTTCCAACAAACACGGCCGAAAGTTTTCACACTACATCTGTCCATGTGTGCCCTGAAAAGGCAGCACATTACATGCCTGATTCAGCGTGTATATGCGTGAGGAGAGATAGAGAGCGAAAGCGAGCATGTGTGGTGTGGAGGTGGTGGTAGTGAAGGGGCGGTGTCTACTTTTTAGAAAGCTTTGCACAGTCCTGAATCTCCTCTGTGGGGATTCAAGCTGATTATCATGAGAAAAGAGCATCGGAGGGGTTAATGGGTAGAACAGGCTCTGGAGCACCCAAGTGCTAGTTAATAACTGATCTTAGAGCTGAAACGAAACCCCGTAGTCCTCATCTGTGTTTTACACCTAAAAAGTAGACGGGAACGGTGACCGGGCAAAGGAATAGTCACCGAAGAACCCATATTTTTATGGCGTGCGGGATTAACAGATATGGGATTAAATTGAACAAAATTCAGAGCTCAGATTTGGTCTCTTTGGGTCAGCAGATTTGATCACCCACAACCTGCAGCTCAGCATTTTTGGTTTGCAGATTTTGCTCTTGTTGTCCAGTGAGGTGAAGGGCAAACTAGTGAACCGCTGGGTTCCCTGAGTCACCCCATAAAATAGGGGAAACTGTTCAAGGAGGGATAAAAAGCAGAACGAAAGCGATAAACTCATGGCAAGTTCACAAAGTCAGTACCATGTTTTTAAAGCAGGATTTTATGTCAGTGGGTCTCTTATGTTGCTTTCAAAAATAATAAAATGATGTGTTTGTTGAAAGATATGCAAATAGAAAAAAGATTTTTAAAAGAAGTTTAGAAGAACTAAAAAAGTTTAGAAAAATATTTAGTAATTTAAATTGTACAATCTCTGTGGAATGCCACAATTTTCTTTTGAATTCAAAAAATTTCCTTTGATCTGTGAGGAATTTCTTAAAAATCTTATTCTGGTTTATGCCTCCTCAACTTCAAATATGCAATGAGTGGGATTTCATGAAGTGGGGTAACTTTTATAAATATCTTTTTATTAAAAGGTGGAAAATGTGCTGAATGCTTTTTCGATAATCAGAAAATAAGTAAAACATTTACCCTCCAAAGTTTAAAATATAATATTAATAAAAATATATATTTAGGATTTTTTTTTATGCGTGTGAAGCGAATTGAAAAAATATAGTGGTGTACTTGATCTTTACAATTCTGGTACTGCTCACATAGTTTTTTAAGCATCGCAAGTAACCGTATGTTTATGAGGTCAAATGAAAAGAATAATAAAAACTGCTTATGCTGACATTAAACTCTTGACTTGTGTCTCAGAGGAAACACTGAAACTGCACATCTTTTGTGTCCATAATAATCAGTATGTGTTTTAAGACCAGCCATGGTCACGCTGTGCTCTCGACTTTTTTCCTCCTCGCAATGAGATGCTTCTTCTTTTCATGTGGTCACTATGGTAATGTGAACAATTTGTTGAATGTCCAATCGGCTTGTGGATAAAAACTGCTAGTCATTATTAGCACAGGAGGAGGCCTTGCTTGAAATATGGGTGGCAAAAATGACAACACTGCATCACAGTCATAAAAACAGTTAAAAAATAAAAAGAGACTCCCATAAATACCTTGGCACCATTGTAAATTTTCTATGTGGTTAGTATAAGCCCCAAAATCCCCAACAGTCATAAGTGTGAAGTTTAAAAGAAAGAGGAGCTTTAAATTCATGTTAATTACATTTGGCTGGAGGGAATAGCAGCTGATAACATAATAACCTGTCTTGATTTAGGACTTGGGTTAGAGAAAAAAGTCACTACAGCACTGATTTAAAAAATGGGCTAAGGCATAAACAGGAGAAGTGTTCAAAATAATGCAAAAATCAAAAACCGGAAAGAGCAGCAAAATAATCAAGGTGAAATATAAAGTTGACAGATTTTTAAAAATGTTGCTGTTTTAAAACCGTTTTTTATTTTAAAGCGTGTTTATAGGCATTGGTTAAAGGAGGTAATGAACCCCGTGTTGCTTGGCGCCTAACAAATAATCCATGTAAAGTCATGTAAAGATCAAACATTCACATCTGATATGGCATCTATAATAATACATGTGTATGCAAAGTGTGTTAATGCCTTAATTAGAAAGATGTTTAATTCTTGAGTGTTTGGCAGAAACACTCAAGTATTTGACAGTTTCAGGTTTCCTGTTTAATGTTGTGTTGTTTGGCCTTGTGATCTAACTCTTCATCCATCCATCCATTATCGCTCTACTAGGGTACTATTATTCCTCTACTAGGGTCACGGTAGAGTTCCCCATGCCCATCCACAGGAGAACATCTCGGGGCTTCGGGCAGATACACCCAGGACAAGGCGCCAGTCCATCGCTGGGCACACACTCACTCACACATCCACACGCACAAACCGGGCAATTTAGAGCTTTCAATTTACCTGGAATCCATGATTTTGGTCTGTGGGAGAAAACCGAACCTGTAGGAAACCCATGCAGACGTGGAGAACATGGTGACTCGAAAGGAGATCGGGACTCGAACCTGGAACCCCCAGTGCTGAGAGTGCTAACCACTAATCCACCGTGTCGCCCTATCTTACTCATCATGTTCTGCGCAATCCTACACTATGGTCGCAGGGGAACCCCATGTATTTTCAGGTTGGGGTTCTTTTTTGGGTGCTAGGCAGATACACCCAGGACAGGGTGCCAATCCATCACTGGGCACACACACACACACTAGGTTCAATTTAGAGCAACCAATTCACCTTGAATCCCTGTTTTTGGACTGAAAGGAAACCTAAAACCTGGAGAAAACCCACATGGATCTGGGGAAAACATGGATTGGGATTCGAACCGTGATCCTCAGCTCTAGGAGGCTAAACTCTAAGCTTCCATGCCTCTCCTAATACGGGTGATATTTTGTTGTTATTTTATTTCTCTTTAGGATAAATGAAATAAATACTATAAAGTAAGTTAATAAATCGTTAAAATATAAACGTTATCACTTATATTTTATTTAAAAAAAAATTCTTACAAGTTCAAGAGCTAATTTAGTGAAAAGAGTTACCAAGTAGAATTCTAGAATACCAAGTAGAATTCTAAATTTGCACCGTACATTTTAATATATTCTTTTTAATCAGTTTTACAATAAGTAAATAATTATTCACACATTTGCTCAAATTACACGATTTTCAAAATATGGGCTTTTTGAAACATGCAAATGTAGAATGCAAAATATGACAAAGAATTAAGAAAACACACAAGATCTGTGTATAATTTGGTGTGTTAGAGGTCTGTGATACTGGGTGATCAAAATTCCTGATATAAAAACAAGTACCTGCAATCATGCTCTGTAACGTAGGTAGTTAGTTTTTATGAATTTTTAAAGCTAAATACAAAAGCAGGTCAATGAAGCTGTGTGTAGGAGGGACTAGTGACATCTGCAACTACTAATAAGTGGGAGTAAATGATAGTTTCCTGAAGATAGAAGCCACCCAGTTTTTAACCTTATCTAAAAATTGGAACATTTTGTAAAATGCAGTAAAAACCAGTATCTGTGATTTGTCATTTTTTAACTTCTGTTTTTAACTTCCAAATTGAATATATTTTATAAATGTAGAATTGAATGCCTTTGATAGAACAGAGGTTGTGACTGAAGTACACTTCTATTCGTGCCTCAGCCTCACAGCAACAAGGTCCTGCGTTCAGTTCAGTTCCTAAGTGAAAAAAATAAATGATGTTTCTAAGTGGAATCTGCATGTCCTCCTCATGTCTGATTTTATAATAAATTAAATGTACAAAATGAATCCTATTGTTGAGCTATTTGTAACTATTCTGGTTACAAGAGCCACTGATTCTGTCTTAATAACAATATTGTTTTCACGCTACTTGATATAAACTCGCTCAAAGTGACCTGATTGAATATTAAAAGCTAAAAGTGTACATTTAGCTTTAATTAAATCCCAGGTAACAAGCTGACTTTATTTTGCCTCAAGTTTAAATGTGTGCTGAGAATGTAAAACAGAGACATTTATGTGAACAAAGTTCACATTTATGCAAAAGAACTTTTCTAATACCCATTATAGGCATTACATTTAAAATAATCTATTTACAAATATTTGCTTGGTAAAATTCATGAAAATATTGTAAATTTTTTCTGTTTTTAAAACTAAATTACGGTTCTAGGTAAAAATAAAGATCTTAAAACTAGGGTAGCACTAAAACGTCAAATTAAAAAAATGGAATACCATTCCCGGTTCGAATCCCAACCTGGGTGGAGTTTCCATGTCCTACCCGTGTCCGCATGGGTTTCCTCCAGGTTCTCCGATTTTCTTCCACAGTCCAAAAACATGGATTCTAGGTAAACTTAATGCTCTAAATTGCCCCTATAGTGTGAGGCTGTGTGTGTGTGTGTGTGCCCAGCGATTAGATTGGCGCTCTGTCATGGGTGTATCTACCCAGCGCCCGAAACGTTCGCCCCTGGATGGGCATGGGGAACCCCCCGCGACCCTAGTAGAGGAATAGCGGATGATAATGGATGTATGAGATTTGGGAAGTCAGCAGGTTTTCATTATTTGCACTGTACCCTGAGATTACCCTAATTATTAAGCTGTGAGTTTTTTTTTTAAAACACAATTGTGTTAATTAAGATTTTGGTAAGATGGAAACTATAAGCTATAAACTATTGACTTTTTTATAGAAGATGAAAATGTAGTTATTAGTAAATATAAGTTAATTTTAATTTAATGTGTTTACAGAAAATCTCTTAAAACTGATTCTCGTTAGTTAAACTGATGGAATTTTAGAATTTGAAGCTCTCTCCCACAATAAAGTTTGTTAGTATTGTTTAAACTCTTAAATATGGCTTTAGACTGTTATATTAAAATAGCCACACTGACACTACACTACATTCCGATTTGAAATTACAAAACACTCAAATCACAGCGCTGTGGGAACAGCAATTTTCTCAGCGTTGTGTTCCATTAACACTTGATGTGGTCTTTAAAGTTTTGATTAAGCCTTAAAAACACGCTTTCTGAGAGCCGGGAAAAGTGATTAGGATTAGACTTTTATGAGGCAGAGTGGGCTGTCTCCTCCAGAGCAGTGAATAAACACTAATGGCTGCGACTGCAAACCCGAACCCAATTAACCTCCCTATTAGGAGGGAAAAATCGGGAGGTAACGTGTGCTAATCTTGGCAGGACTTCATGTAGGCAGGCAGATGGACAGAAGGGAACTGAGAATTAAAGGCTGCTCTATATACTGTCTTTGTTATGATTGTGGGCAAATATGTGTATTAGTCAGATTAGACTGGTGCAAAAAAATATACACAGTATTGTGTCAGTATTGGTCACACATAAAAGATGTTAGATCCCCCCTCTAAGACATGCACACATTCTGACTATACTTGCAGTATGTAAGTTTCTGGGGTAGTAGGGAGATGTCAGATACTTGAAGCACATGTTGAGTGGCTTTTCAAAGCCACGTGTATTTTTCAGTATTTTATAATATACTACTGTTCTTTTTAATTATATTCACATTAATTTCACGTGTTTGAATATCTATATGGGTCTGAAAAGATCCAGTCACAAACCACTATTTAAAACCTACTAGTATATTTTTGTGGTCAAATAAACATTTAAGTTTCAAATTGTTTTTATGTGCTTTTAAAATGATTTCCTTAAAATGCAACTAGACATCATCAACTTTTCTTTAACAAAATATTCCAGGGCCTGTGATTGTTTAAATGTGCAGGATAATGCTACAGGTTAATGGTCTGTCTGTACTGGACTGTACTTTAATATTGGCACACAGTGAACTAATCCACTTTAAAAGCAGTGTCACTAATGAATGTCATACACAGCTCAGATTTCAGTGGGTATGGAATTGGGTTGCATATCATGTTAGGTTAACTGTTTAAGGTGCATGAATTCTGATCTGGCTGTTGGGGTCATGTTGCTGCAATTCTAGGAAATATCACATATGTTAAAATGACCCAGTTTTAAAATAAAAACTGTAGTTAAATTTACTACCAAACTAATTTAGGATTATTTGTAGGTTTGTCAAATGATGCCAGGTTGTTTTTGTAATTAGCAATAATTAACATTAAAGGGTCAGGACTGTAAAATTAGGAATGTTTTTTGTGGTTAACTTAAGTGATCAAATTATATCAACAAACCATAATGCTAGATAGACACTGCATGATTATATAGTAGGGGTGTAGCGGTAAACAATTTATGGTTTGGACCTCAGCGTTCAGCACAAATTTGGTATTGTGTGTGGGGTCAGATCAATAAAACACACATTGCGCTATATAGATGTTGCAAATTTTATTTAGCTTTAAGAGTTCAGAAAGGGTGAAAGAGCATATGAAGTGTTTATTTGAGCGGGGAAGATCTTTAATTAAATAAAAAAATAACAGGGGGTCTCTGAAATGTAAACTATGTATTACTGTACATGCTCATTGCTTCAGTAATGGATCTCTTCCTGTCTGATTTCGCATTTAGGGAGTGGGGGATTAAGTCCACACACGATAATTTCTAAAAAAAAAAAATGGGGATTTAGTCGAATCCGTGTTTAAAAGTAGTAAAGGTTAATTGTTCATGTGGATGATTCTACTGAATACGTGTTAGCACGTTTTAAATGTTTCCACAAACCTCACAACTGTTGCACAACGCCCACAAACTGTCCGTGTTCGATCAACGCTGCTGTAATTTGCAGGGACACATCTTCCCACACGTTTGATTTGAAGGAAGCAGACGGATAACTTCCGTGTATGGTTTCCACTCGCACTCTAAACTGATCTACCCATAGCATGGCATGCTAAGCAGTGTGTATAGCTAGGGTGCAACTCGCAGCGTGAAATGTGTGTACATTAATATACAGGAACCGGCGTAAAATTATTACTCCTGTGATATGAAGATTGATATCAGGTGCAACTCAGACTATGAAGTTGTACTACATAGCACCCAAAACCCGATTCTGTTTTGATTATTGAAACTTTTACACATAGCTGTAATAAAGTAAACGTGTTCAATGAGCACCAATCTGCTCCGGACCACTCATTAAATATTCTGAGCATCTGTTTATCATTCCATCGGCTCACTGTCAACGAAGGAGCAGCAGAAAGTGATCAGAGGTTAAGCTATTTTAAAAACAAAACCACCCAAAATAAAGCATTCTAAAGAGGCAGGAAAACCGTCATGTGCAGGGAATGCAAAGTACTTGTCGAACCCTTCTAATGAGTCAGTATGGAGAAAAAAAGCACGCAAGAGTGGAACAGCGAATGGAGACAACTGGGAGAGCTTTAGCCACAAAATGATTTGTGAGTCATTGGAGAAGCAGCTGTGATTTTTGATGACAAATTGTAACTTCTTTTTCTTCCTTTTTCATAATTTTGCCAAACCTTTCTCTCAGGACAGTTTCAAATAAATCCATATGGCAGTGAAAGATAAAGCTTTGTAGAGTTAATTTATAGAGAAATCTTTTTTTAATCACTTACTAAACAGCTTACATATATATATTGTGGGGATATCTGCTTGTGATTTGGTGGTGCCAGATTGGATAGTAAATGTATTTTTTATAATTGCTGATGCCCTAGATGCAAAAATGGAATTAACACTGATGGTGAGTAGTGTCCCAGTGTTTAGGATGTTTGGCTATTAGTCCAGAGCAAAGGACACTAATAGGCTGACTGCGGGCCGAGTCCGGACCCAGACGTTCTTCACTGCGGACCCAAACCGATAAACTATTGATTTAATTTTCACTATTTATTCAAAACATTTCTTTACAGTAGGGGCGTTGATGTACAGTAAACTCACAGACCAGTCGCGGGCTTACTGTATGCAGATCACCTAAGGTGCTCCTCAGCCAATCAGATCTGTGCAAATAGAAATCAGTTTTTTTTAATGTTGTTCAGCATTTACAGCACGGTGTCTGATAAGTTAGATGTTAGCCTCTCAGCGCTGGGGATTCCGGGTTCAAATCCCGATCTGGTGGAGTTTCCATCTTCTCCACGTGTCCATGTGGGTTTCTCCGGTTTGCTCCCACAGTTCAAAAACATGGAATCAAGTTTAATTGAATGCTCTAAATTGCTCGTATGGTCTGTGAGTGTGTGCCAAGTGATGGATTGGCACCCTGTCCTGTGTGTATCTGCTCAGCGCCGGACATGTTCTCCCCTGGATGGGCATAGGGAACTCTAATGCGAGATAATAAATAAAAGAATGACATAAAATGCTAGAGTTAAAGTTAGAAATTATGACGGTCTTGACCTTGGCCTGATGAAATTTTCTCTAAATGGACCCTACTGAATTCTAATTGCATACCCCTGGTCTAGAGGTTGAGAACTTGATCCCGAAGTCCATCAAGTTGCCATTAGGCCCCTTAAGCAAGGTCGTTAACCCTCATTGCTCCTTAGGTACCGTATTATGGCTGACCCTGTGGTCTGATCCCAACCATAAAGTCAGGCTACTTGTGAGTGGCTTAAGATAAAAGTGTCTGTGAAATTACAGTAGTAATTAGAGATTTGATAAGAGAGCTTAATAAAGAACAGCCAAACTGGTACCAGCGGACAGGAATGATATGTCATACTCCGTACGGTTGTAGGCAGAACCATCAAATGTATATGCTCCTTAACACACATCATTCAAAAATCCTTTATGCGTACAAGTGGAAGTGGGTATATTGGACATTATATGCCCTCAGACTATTATAGTGCAATATTATAAGTGAATTTAATTTAAGCTTGTTTTAATTTTAGAGTAAATGCTTAAGGAAATTCCTAAAATATTTTTTTTGTCCAAATGACTGTTGGAAATGGTCATTTATACACCCACACTTGCTTCCTGATTACAAGTTATCCTTATGTATGTATTCTTTATTTGTAGTCTTATGTATAAAATGTGTTTTCAGGAATTTGGTGATTGTTTCTCAGTTAAATGACAAGACTAAGAAAATTAAACGGGGTGAATATACTTCATGTTGTTTGATGATAACACCACAGTAATGCACTTTGTTGACCATTTTTAATTGCGTTATTGTCCGGATTATTAGTCTAATGTTTGGAGGATGTCCTGTTTAGACAGTTAAGTGTTTTCACGCTTTACAAACTTGATTTTGAATCCGTACATTTATAACAATTGAAAATTTGTTGGAAATAATTGCTATCCTGTTTATACAATAGGTGTGGTTATCTGTTTAGAAGACCTATTTACCAGTCATCTGTTAAACTAAAAACAATGTTGTGAACTGCACAGGGCATTCCTCAGTATTTATAGAGCATCAATTCAGTCAGTACTTGGTTCAAGTTAAAGTTCAAGTTTAGCTTATTTATGTAGAGCTTTTTACAATAGTGCATTGTCTCAAAGCAGTTTTACCTGTATTTTTTTTTTTTTTTTTTATTTTTTTTATTGAGAACAACCTTGTTAGGACCAATGCTCAGTGAGAGATTCATCCTTCTGTCATGGCAGAGCAGGGTTAACAAACAAATTTAAATGCTCTAAAAAGTCCCTGTGATTCCTAATGACAATGTGACTTAATCAGGGTCAGTATTCATCTAAGTAATAAATTACTAGAATCTTAACGGTCATTTTTCAAAGCTATCAAAACGGTTCCAGTTTTTGATTGTTCATTTTTGGCAGTCAAGATTGCACACATTTCTTATTTAGCACATAACTTTTAAGCAGCTTTACAATTTAACCAAAACCTGTCACACTCCAGATTATGACTCTCACAGTGGACATGCACCTACGATGAAAATTTTCAACCCCTCCATGATTTCTAAGTGGGTGAACTTGCAAAATTGCAGGGTGTTCAATACTTATTTTCCTCATTGTATATCACAAGTCTGACAAGAGTTAATTTGATTGAATTCAGTCGTTGAAGCGTGAATGAGCGCCTCTGGTCCTCAGCAATGATGGTTTGAGGCCATGGTTGTCATTGTAACATTTTAGCAGAGTTGCAGATGATGAGATGTTTCCATTGTTAGCAAGATCTTGAAAAAAAAGTATGAGCATTTGCAAAACTTATGTCATAGCTGCAAAACTGACAGAAGTACAGTTTCACAATAGTGCTGGATGAGGCTAGCAATATCCCCAATGCTACAAAGATTTTTTTACAAATAAGCAAAAATTTAATCTTTAAATTTAAGTGTTAATATTTTGGTTCCTAAATCTTTGTTTTATTAATTTTGTGATCAGTGTAAAATCTATTTACGTTACCTGTATACGTTTAAACCAGGCTAAGATGATTTAAATCTTCTGGTTTTAGTTGAAACTGAATTACAATAATGTAGCCATAAGCTTTTAAAGCATAATGAAATATGTTTCTTGTGGCAATGCGGCAAAAGTAGATGAATGTTTTGTTATACAATACTATATATAAACATTATATAATAATGGTTTATAATTCATAATTTGATTTTTAAACGAGTCCTCCATTTTCTTTAAAGAAATCAACATCAACAATGAAACAACCCCAATCTAATCATTTACATCTGAAATCACAAATCTATATGCTTTATTATGTGATCAGATCATAATGTGGCCCTGTTCACTCCTGTACTATTTGTGGAGTTGTCACTCAAGATGCGTGTTAAGGCCAGATGTAAACACTGCCATAGATAATTGGCTATTTTAGTTTTAGGCTAACAGGCTAACATGTTATTTTGGTTGGTGCTCTGGGCTCTATGGAGAATACCTTCCCCTCTGTGGACTGTTCCTTTAGACCAAACTTGCAAAACCATAAAACAATCGTACTACAACAGGAAAACTTGTCTCCAAACTCATGACAAAAATTTGATTATGCATTTTATAGCCCCAGTCCTGATATTCTAATCTTTAAATTAGGTTTGTATATTTTTTGCATTTATACTTAAGTTAAAGTTATGACCTGTTTTTTTGAAGGGACCACAATCACCATAGATATACAGTAATCAGAGCATATTTGCACTGGCAGTTGTAGTCTATCTTGGTTTCTGATTTGTAATACAATCTCCCACCATACCCTGTATGCTTAGATAAAAATTACTTTAGTTTATTTTAAATTTAAAAGCAACAAAGTGCTGCAAAATGGCAAATTACACAATTTAATTTCTTACAGTAATTTGGATGTTTAGCATATCCAGAAAATTATGCAAAAGGCTGTAAATATATAAAATACTTCTGATGATATTTTAATAAAATGAATATTTCACTGGCACCGGGTTGGTCATAATCTGCTGTTCTCTTGTGTGTGATTAGCATGTTCGTTTACTATTACAATTGTGAAAATATATATATAGCTATTTATTTGTTCATGTAATGTATATTAAGTATTTAAAATACTTCGGGTACAAAAATGCTCTTTTTTAGGATTCTGTTACTGTCACCACTAAAGATTTCAGTGTAGTTTTTCATCTTAATGTGGTAAAAACATTTGTGTTTTTTTTGAATAAATAGCAGATAAGAGGGCCTTTTGTTACTTTTTATTAAATTCAATTTATTTATATTTGAAGTATTGACTTCGTGACACATGAAGTCCAGAATGGTTTTGCAATAATTCATTTATTTAAATGACACTTGTTTATGTTAAAACACACACCGAATGGTACAAAATGGATTTTTAATGTATGGAGGTTAATGGATATTTATTCACTCATATTATAAATAATTTGAAGCTTGACATTATAAAGCACAATTAATGCAACATCAACATCCTGTTATGGGCTTGAGGAACAAGCACACACTGTTTATCCATTTCAGTCTATTTTAGAATCCACTTATTCTAAAAATTGGTATTGTAAATAATGACCATGTTTCAGAGGTAGGGCCAAAAAATATATAAGCAATTCCACTGCTTTTGCAGCTTATCTGATTCCAGAGCCTAATTCTACCCTGTACAGGACTAAAATAAATAATACACATTTTTGTTTTTGTGAAGCCACGTGCACCCTGTATTATTTGAGCAAGTCATTTTAGCTGCCAGTGTGTAGCATGATTTTTCTCTGTGTTTTATTGATTTAATTTATTGTGAATCCACTTCACAAGTGATTTTGATGGGGAATCTTCAGTTATCTTAAGTTAGATTAAAAAGATGTGTAGTTTTCACAGCAGTAATGGTGAATTTGTAGATTAAAATTGGAACACAAAATTGTGAATGTTATTGCTTTTGGTTGAACAAAATGGACAAAAATTATTGCAAGAACTGAGAAAATGCATCCCATTTCCTTATCATTGCTGCACTGTTTAGGGGTGAGGGGGAATTGGCAGCTAAGAACAGAATTCACTTGCATAGTCTTTATGTATGCACAGATAAAATTATCGAATGCCTTAAAAATTTGATTTGAACTTGAATCAACAGCTTCTTTTTTTAAGTACACCACATGGACAGAAGTGTTTACAAAAGGGCAAAAATAGAAAAATAGTTGCTGAAACACAATTCCAACATTACTTTAGTCATACTTTGGTCAAGAAGCATTCCAGAAAAAATATTTGAGGAAGTGACAGGACTTGTGCAGGGAATCCAATGGACTTGTTTATCAGTTGTCAGTCTGCTACAAGCAGCACGAGACAGGAAGCCTTGGAAATAACGGACTCATCTGTGCAGTCAACCAATCCAAAGTGATGACGGCCTAAGACATGACATGGACAAAATGTTGGGACAACTGTATGTCTGACTTGGCTGGGCACCAGAGTTCTAATCTTAAACCCATCAAACACCTTTGCACACCAGACCCTCTCATCCAACATCAGTGTCTGACCTCAAAAAACGCAAAAATTTCCATAGACCTGCATCAAAATGTTTAGAGTTTCACATTTAATCATTTCAGCTGACACTTTCATCCAAAGCGACTAACAAATGTCTACTTAATTGGAGTAGGAACATGGGATTAATACAGCAGCCCTGGAGCAATGAGGATTAAGGGCCACATTGCTAACTTCAGTGGACCTTGGATTTGATCCTATAACCTTTAGATTGATAGACCAACACCTTAACCACCGAACAACCACCTGCTTCTTTTGGAAAGTATTTCCAAATGATTGCTACAAATGTGGAACCAACTTAAAACTTAGCTTATATAAGTGTAATGTTTTGCTTTGCTTTTGAGAATTTTAGTGTACATTCCTTATATCTGATTGGCTGAGCCAATTTGCCCAGCCGTGACCTTATTGACAGTAATGCACACCCCTGATCGCTTCATATTCGTATCAATGCGTGATATGAAATGCATTAGTTTCCCGATGTTTTTTTACAAACTGTGTTTTTTAATTTGGCACTGGATACATAGTATTTGACTGTTTGGGAAACCGGAAACCTGTTATTTGGATTCAGCGTTTACTTTCAAAACCTAATTAAATTATGTTATGGAAGAACATATTATTATTGATTTTGCTATTAATAAATCCATTTATGAATCAAATATTGTTTTTCTTATTATAGTGTGTAAGCAAAATAAAGGCAGAAGAGGGCATGCGTTATTGTGAATAAATCACGGGAAAGAGGTGTAATCTCTAGATACCAACTTACCGTGATTTATTTACAATAACGCACACTTTCTTTTACCTTACTGCTTTAACACCCCTATAAAAATAACATGTATGGTTTATGTAGATGCAATTACAGATTAAAAGCTTTTTTTTAAGAGAAGAATAGATTGGTTTTTTTTTTTTAGGAGATTTGACTGTCAGTTCTTTCAGCTGATCAGCTGGAGAGCTTGGAGAGTGTCCCTTATTTCTCAACATAGAAAGCTGAAACCCTCATTACAGAAGACATCGTTCAACTCGTTAACCCTCTTTCTCTCTTTACCCACTCTATTCATAGTAATCTTAGATTAACTATAGCTCTCCCCAGTGGCAGCAGTGTGGAGTAATAAAAAAAGAAGATATATGCCCACCATTGCAAAGAAAGTTTCGGGTATCTGAAAACTGAGGGAACAGAGAAGGAAATAAAAGAATAAGAAGAGCTAGAAAGACAAGCCTCCATTTTAACAAATGACCTGTCTTTCTTTCTTCCTCTCTCTCTCTCTCTCTCTCTCTCTCTCTCTCTCTCCATCCATTTCTTCTTCACAAAGTCTGGAACAACAACAACAGGAGGGTGCATGGGTGGTGGGAGGTGTTGCGGAGAGAAAAGGGAAAGAGAGGGTGTGAGTAATGAAAGTGGAGAGAGGACTGTGGGTCTCTTTCTGTGTGCCCTCCAGTGCCAGTGTGAAGTTTTCAGTTTGATTGAAGGACCCTTTTCTCCGCTGTGTGGTGTGAAAGCTGTCCTAATTGAATGATAAAGTGGCCCGAGATGGAGTGCAGTGAATGGGCAACAATGTGCAGCCTGTGTGTGGTAGAGGGGTTTTTTTGGTCCTCGTCCAAGCTTTTCTCGCTTTCTCGCTCTCGCTCTCTTTGCCCACCGCTGCAAGAGGGGAAGCCTATTATCAAACTCTCGGCTGGATCTGGATCACGTGACACGTTCCCCCTGCCATCCCAGCATTCCCTTTCCTAATCTGGATGCACCAATCAGATGGTTGCAGTGCTGGTTCTCACAGGCCATGTGGTTCAATGGCCTCATTTAGCAAGCGGCTGACTTGCAGCATATGTCTCTCTCTCGTTTTCTCTCTCTCTCTCTTACCCCTCGATCACTCTCGCGCTCTCATTCAACTCAGCTGCTAAGCACTGGTGACAGAGAAAAATCCCTGTGCATGCACTTTCAGTGTGGACAAAATAAACGCAAGCTCTCCGGCTAAAAACTGTGGCTGGATTATGTGTAAAACGATGAACCAAAGACTGAAAACAAGTGTGATACATGAAATGGCTGTTACCAAAAAACAACATATTTCATTCGATTATATTAGAAAGATTTTTTTTAAGGTTCAGAAAATAGACAAAGGTATTTAGATGCATCTTTTAATCATTAAATTCAAAATTTGCTTCAGTCACACTGAGACGTGTATAAAACCAAGCACATTGTAATTTATTTTGGACAGTTTTATAGTTCCAACTTTCTGAAAACAGTTTGTGGAAGACCTTTTCATCTCTCAGCATGACTGTGCTTCAAATTTAGATTGAAAGAACTCAACTGTTTAGCAGAGAGCTCTGACCTTAAACCTATCAGGTATCTTTGGGATGAACTACAACATAGATTGTAAACTAGAACTTTTCATCCAACATCGGTCTCAGACCTCTGTTATGCATTTCTGAATAAATGAAATTTTTACAGCCACACTTTAAAATCTTGTAAAAATTTGACTGAATAGAGTGAAAGTATTTGAAACTAGAAACGGAAGACCAACTTTGAAATGCTCCTATGAATGTACTTTGTAGGTGTCCTAATACTTACGATTAGTAATTACGGAATTACTATGAGGTGTACACATTTACGGCAAATATTTAAAATTATTTTAATGTGAATAAGTACATTTAAGGTGGAATGGCAGCTTAGTGCGTTGCATGTTTACCTCTCAGCACTGAGGATTCCTGGGTCGAATCCCAATCTGGGTGGAGTTTCCATGTTCTCATGTTCTGAAGGTGAATGAAGATGTGGCAGCTCAGTGGTTAGAGTTTTGGGCTATCAATCTGAAGATTGAGGGTTCTTAAACAAGGCCCTTTACCCTTATTTGCTCCAGGGTTCAGTATCAAACCTGTGTTCTAGCCCCAACCATTAAATTCAGATACCTGTAAGTCGCTTTGGATAAAAGCTTCGGCAAAATGATTAAATATTTTTCAATCCATGTCCTTGTGGGTTTTCTCCGGGTTCTCAGGTTTCCTCCGATAATCAAAATATGTGGATTCAAGGTGTATTTTCTGCTCTAAATCGCCCACATATAGTGTGTATCTTTGTGAGTAAGTGTGTGCCCAATGATTAGCGCCCGTCCCATATTTTTCTGCCCAGCGCCCAAAACTTTCTCCCTGGGTGGGCATGAGGAACCCGCTGTGACCCTTGTATAGGTTTAAGCTGAAGATACTTACCTATACTGTGGTCTTACTGGAAATATATCTTCTCAAGATTCAAAATACACACAGCTGTCTTTCTGTCACCTCAGTGCTTTCTTTATGTTTTAATTCAAATATAGATGGCTTTCTTTTATAAGAGTGTGGCATAGCTGCCAAAGAACTTACATCATTTAATGAAACAAATGCATCTGCTAATTAATTATAAAGTTTATTTTAGACTGCCATCAAGTGAGCCACTCAAGTGAAACGACAAAAAAATCACGTAAAAATGTAAAGTTCAATTGAAGAGAAACACAAACAGAAGTTAAATTCATTTTTATACTAACAATATTTTAATTGTTGGGTTCCGTATTGTTATTAATAGGCAGTTGAAATAAAAAGAAACAAAAAAAATATTTATTTGAATATATATGTAATATGGCGGCATGGTGGATTAGGGGTTAGCATGTTCACCTCTCAGCGCTGGGAATTCCTGGTTCATATCCCAATCTTGGTGGAGTTTCAATGTTCTCCCCGTGTCCGCATGGGTTTTCATCCAGGTTCTTTGTTTTCCTACCACAGTCCAAAAACATGGATTCAATGTAAATTGAATGCTCTAAATTGCCCCATAGTGTGTGTGAGTGTGTCTGGCGATGGATTGGTGACCTTTCCTGGGTCTATTTGCCCAGCTCCCGAGACGTCCCCACCCCAGACCCTCGTAGAGAATTAAGTGGAAGACAATGAAAGAATAATAAATGAATATATGTAAGGTTATCCCTTTTTTAGGATTTATATATACCCTTTTTACACATGTAGGGATATAGACCATTTCTACAAAACAAAGTCATATGTCATTATGTTAAGTGTTAAGTCCATTCTGTTGTTTACATAAAGACTGCTTTGAATATACTAACAACTAACTTCAGATAACAATGCATTAAACAAGAAAAAAACGTATCGTCATGAACGATTTAAAAGGAACTATATATAATATGTTAAGTGTGTTAATTTGTCAGTTCTTTTGTTTTTTTTTTTCTCGAAAAGCTTCAACAGGAATGCATACTGTCATTTTCTTTAACTTTTCTCTACTAAGACATATCAGCTAGATGGCAGTGCTTGTATCTCTCTCGCTCTGTGTGTGTGTGTGTGTG
>JAOUQT010000016.1:7693094-7703966 GCA_025769995.1 Xyliphius kryptos | reverse complement strand
TAGTAAGGGACGAAATTACAATAGTTGTGTAACACTTATGTGGCCTTAATATCTAAAAATATCATTATAACAATATCACAAGAAAAATGTTAAATGAGTTTTAATCCCTCCAAAATTGCATGGAAATTGTTTGTTGCCATCAGTAGTACACTAATTTGTATAGTATCATTAATAAAGATACTATATACTTTATTCTTTTTAATCCCATAATGAATGCAAGATCTTTGTTGACTGTCAGTGTTGCTGACAGGAAGTGATACGTTCTTTTAGGATGTAGTATGCACTTGTATAGATACAGCCTTTGTGGCAGTGATTGTTTCTCATTGTTCCCATCAAGTTGGAATCCTTGTAAGTATTTTTGGATAAAACTTAATGAACAACTGCATAGCTTCTTATTTCTGTTAATAATTTATGAGCCAATCATCTACACAGTCAATTCCATGTCATTCCATTTGGAACTCAAATAATCAACTGAGGTAGCTGAAAATCAATATGCTGCTTACTGAATATTGTTTTGGAAAATGATGCTTCTTCATTTGGATTAAAAAAATGCTTATTTAAATATTACATTTAAATGATCACAGTGTAATTATGTTTTTTTTTTATTCCTTTTTTTTTAGAGCAAACAAAATGAGCAGCACTACTCTCAGTTTGACCCTACCCATGGCAGTTGGGACGGGGTAAAAAGACGCACGGGAAGTTTTCACAAATCCTTTGGATTCGCAGCAAAATAAAATGTAAGTAACATTTGTACTTCATGTCATAACAAACAGCTTTAATAATGTTGTTGTTGAAATGGCAACGCTACATAACCACTTATTCCCACATTACCCACTGTAGATTCCATCTTCGAGAGGAATACACCCCTTCCTAAACTCCTTCCCCAGGCAGGATCCCAGCAGAACCTGGAAGACAGGGCAGGCACATCCGAGTTTCAATGGCAACGGCTGAATAAGGCTGCCATGGCAGCAGCTGCCGCTGATGCCCCACACCAAATAACCACACTGACGCCGGAGGACGAGGATAGACGAGCCACCCCCAAACTGTTTGGAGGTCCAGCTCAAGTAAGGACAGAGAGAGAGAGGGAGACGGGGGAAGAAAGTGGCAACGAGTGTTTGGTGTGTGGCGCTTTCTTCAACTCGCAGGATAAGCTTCGACTCCACGCATTTTGCCACGCCGGAGAGAAACCTTTTCACTGCTCCCAGCCTCACTGCCATAAAGCCTTCAGCTCCAAGTATAAGCTCTACAGGTATCCACACTACTATAGATTACTGTCAAAATAGGAAAAGCACCTACTTATAAACAGTGACATTGTTGATTACAATACAGGTGCTGGTCATAAAATTAAAATCTAATTAAAAAGTTCATTTATTTCACTAATTCAATTCAAAAAGAGAAACTTGTGTGTTATATTAATTTATTACACACTCAAATGACTCAAAAGCTGAAGGCCACTATCAGAGCAACTTGGGCTCTCCTAACCCCTGAGCAGCGCCACAGACTGATCGACTCTATGCCATGCCGCATTGCTTTGGTAAGCCATTCCAAAGGAGCCCCCTACTAAATGAGTGCTGTACATGCCCGTTCGTTTCATGTTCGTACTTTTCAGTTGGCCAACATTTTCTAAAAAAAATTTTTTAATTTGTATTGGTCTTAAGTAATAATCAAATTTTCCGAGCTAGTTGTCAGTTATAATAATGAAAGAAACATTTGAAATATATAAGTAATGAATGATTTTTTTTTTTTACTTTATGAATTGAATTGCTAAAATAAAAAAGTCTCGATATTGAAATTTTATGACCAACACCTTTAAATTAGGGATTTTTTTTAATACATTGTGGCAAAACTAGGATTGAACATGGGGGGTGGGCAAAGCTACTTATTGTGCATATGATGGTAAAATAGTACTACTGTACACACACAAAAATATTTAATTTATTGATTTTTATTATTCTAAATGTTAAGGTTCTAAACACAGACAGTTGTTGCTGCATTGACCACATTAGCTAAACCCCCCCCCTATACTGTACATTATGATGCTGCATTGCATACGTGTGGTGTGCCTTACATGCACAGATATAAATACACTGCCTGGCCCAAAAAAAAACTTCACCACCTGGATTTAACTAAGCTAATAGGTAAGAGCCTCCCATTGGGTAATTACTGCATGGGTTATTATGTTACAGCTGGCAACAATTTATTTAACCCATACTGATGCAATGAGTAGCTTCTCATTTGTTAAACATTTCGAAAAACACATCCTGTGGTCGAGGAAAAGATGTTCATCTGTTTCAGAAAGCTTCAGTTGTGAAAGAGTGGCTCAGGGAGTATGAGCCATCATTTTCACACATGGATCAGCCACCACAGAGTCCAGACCTGAACCCCAGTTAAAATCTTTGGGATGTGCTGTGAGAATCTCCCACCATCAATACAATCTTGATAATTAATATTAAGAGTTATCAAAAAAAAAAAAAATGTTAGTGTGACTTTTGTTTGGCTAGGCACTTTACAATTTCTGCAAATTTTTTTTTTAACAGATCACGTATGAACCCTACATATTTATTAATTTACCTATTTTTAACTTTTAGCTCAAGAATTGTTTAACCTCCAAAGTTTAAAAAGAAGAACTAAAATCATCACAAAATGCTTGAAAACCTATTGATTTTGCTCAGATTTGTCGTCGTCTTATTATAATTATTATGGTTGTTCTTGGGTGAAACACGTTTGGCAGCCAAGACTGTAAGTCCTACAGACACCAAACTTGGAGGGTAGGTACAGCTGGTGCGCATCTCCTCCGATAACAAAATTCACACCGATTAGCCTATAATTGGCACTGTACTGCGGCAAAACGCATTTATGCTTCTAACTTCCAGTCAAAATTTTTCCCACACTACACACATTAAGCTTTACTGTATTAGATATGGTTAAGTGTTGTTATTCATTGTCTGGCAACATAAACAATGCTGGAATATACCATGTGTTGGCAGTTTGCTAAAGCAAGTGTTCAATGCTTAATTTACACCCAAAATGGATTCCTTAAAATGCTGAACGTACCATTGTGCCACAAAGTCAACCATTAGAACAAAAAAATTAAAAAAAAACAAAACAAGCAATCTGGCATTTTTTTCATTCTTTCTTTTTCCATGTGTATTAATGTTGCTTGACATGATAAAGTTAATGGTTTGGTACAAGTCCTTTATGTTTGTACTCTCTTTGCAGGCATATGGCCACACACTCCCCACAGAAGACCCACCAGTGTTCATTTTGTGAGAAGATGTTCCACCGAAAAGATCACTTGAAGAACCACCTACAGACGCATGATCCAAACAAAGAGGCCTTCAAGTGTGAGGAGTGTGGTAAGAACTACAACACAAAGTTGGGCTACAAGCGCCACATGGCCATGCACTCGGCCACAGCAGGTGATCTGACTTGCAAGGTATGTCTTCAGAGCTACGAAAGCACTCCTGCCCTTTTGGAACACCTCAAGAGCCACTCTGGCAAATCCTCGGGAGGTACAAAAGAGAAGAAGCACCCATGCGATCACTGTGACCGCCGTTTTTACACCCGTAAGGATGTTCGCCGACACATGGTGGTGCACACGGGCCGCAAAGATTTCCTCTGCCAGTATTGTGCCCAGCGATTTGGAAGGAAAGACCACCTTACAAGACATGTCAAGAAGAGCCACTCACAAGAGTTGCTAAAAATCAAAACGGAGCCGCCAGATATGCTGGGTTTGCTTGGGTCTGCCTCCCCAACCTGTGCAGTGAAGGAAGAGCTCAGTCCGATGATGTGTACCATGGGCCACAATAAGGACTCAATGATGGCCAAGCCTTTTCGCAGTGGGACCCCCTTTCCAATGGGAATGTACAACCCCCACCACCTTCAGTCCATGTCCAGCCCAGGAATGGGTCATCATCACTCGCTGGTCCCTGGCTCACTGTCTGCTGCTATGAGTATGGGTTGTCCCATGGAGCCTCCTTCTGCCCTACATCACCACCATTCACATCACCATCATCAACATCACCCCCACCATCACCATCCCTCACCCCCACCGCCACCATTACCACACCAACAGCAGACCCCACTACAGCCCCAACCTCAGCAGCAACAGCATTCCCAGCCATCGAAGTACCAGCTCGGATCTACCTCATACTTGATTGAAAAGCCCTTAAAGGTGGAAATGGAAAGTTTTCTTATGGATTTGCAGAGTGGCTTGCCTGTTCCTCCACCACCCTCATCTGACCCACATTCAACTGCTTCACCTAATAAAGATGGTCTGGAGCCTCCGCCCAGCCTGACGGACGAGCTCTGTGGTGATCCCCTTTTATCTAAGAGCCCTGCCGTCATTGCTGAATCTCTTTGTGCTGCTAATATGGACTTCTCCCATCTTCTGGGATTCTTTCCACTCAACCTGCCTCCATATAGTGCTCCTATGAGTTCAGGGGGTCTGGTAATGGGCTATACCACCTCCTCCACTGTCTCCTCCTCTTCATCCTCAATATCGTCAGCATCTTCACATGGTGCTGAGTCACTCACTGCCACAGCAACAGCCACAGTGCCTCTTACCTCTTTGCAACCTCAACCTCAGGAGCAACTCAGCTCCGGTGGAGGTCTTGGTCTTGGACCCTTGCACCCACTTCCACCAGTGTTTAGCTCCAGCCTCAGCACAACCACCTTGCCTCGCTTCCACCAGGCCTTTCAGTAGGGCTCCTACCCCAACCTGGGCTGCCACAGGCATATTCACCTAAGGTAGTTCAGGACAAAGGAGAGTTTGGGCTCTGGGGGTGGGAGAGTAACAAACACACTTGAACACATAGAAGCCTTAACCTAAGCGCACAAAAGCTTTGAAATGAGCCTTGTGGCAACTCTTTATTTCTGGTAAGGAAGAAAAGAATAAGAAGTACGAATGCCATGGAGCTTTTATTAGGGCTTTGCATTTATACTTTAGTTATCCCTTTTTCTTAAGCCCTTTATAAGTTTCTAGTTAGAAGGCAGCATCAGCAGGTTAAGGCATGGTACTGCACACTTTAAAAATGTAATAATATGAGTAGAATAAAGGTAAAGGCTAATATAGAAAAAAATCAAGGTTCTGAAAAAATAGTTGGAGGTAAGCGCTTGTGTCTGTGCTTTTAAAATGTGAGCCGTAACCTGCTATATTGTCAATATTTTTATTTTATATGTCAAGGAATAGAAAGTAAAACCGTAACAATGCATCACAACTGTATAATAGTCAGACAACCAATTCAGACATTACAATCGTCAACATATATCAAAAATAGTCATTCATTTGCTTATTGTCGAATTCCCAAATACAATTTCTAGGTTTTTATTATTGATCCACACACCTGTGCTCTTATGTACTGTTATAAATCACAGTAAATTAAATAGTATGTTTAAATATCCTGCTTTTATACATTGACTTTACTCAAAAAAGAGACTAGAGATGAGGAAAATGTATCTTCCAGATCTACCCAAGTCATAGGAAGCACTTTGTTTATATCAGACCGCACTTGACCGCATTGGTATCCCAGCAACCCACTGGCTTTTAACACCCTTATCCTTTAATCTACTTTAAAACAGGCATCTATTTTGATAAAGTGATCTATTTTGCCTACAGTGCTTACACACAAAGGAATTTGTCCTCCACATTTAACCCATTTGGCAGTGACACACACATATACACACAGTAGTGATGTGAGCACACGTGCCCAGGGAGCAAGAGGTTAGGTGCCTTGCTCAAGGGTACGTCCGCCATAGTACTTAATGGGATGGAAATCGAACCAGGGAACTTTAGGCTCCTTAACCACAAGCCTACGACTTTAAGCCTATGGCAACTGATCCCTGGCCAAACTTTGGATTCTTTTATTATTCTTCTCATTATTATTTCCCTCAAATTTAAGTTTAGTAGTCTCGTGATAAACGGCATCTTGGAGCGCCAAAATCTCAGCTGAATTCATTTAGATTTGATTTTCAGCCAGCTAGAAGGAATGAGTTAATGAGTTTAATGCTACAGAATGCTTTTAGATATGCTTACAGTTTTCATCTAAATCTTAGGTCATCCTGTCCAGCATTAAAGGCTCAACCTCATGGGCTGTCCGACAAGCTCATACCATTTAAGTATGATTGATAACCTCATCTGTTTGGTAATATAGTGACGAACATATATATTACACGTCAAGAACTTATAAATATAAATAATATAAAACGATTTCCTTCTTCCTTTAAGCATTATTTTGAATATCTCCATGGCAAATGTTTTATTACCTCCAGCTCCTGCCCACCTTATTTTAAATATGTGCTTTAAAAAAAAAAAAAAAAAAAAAACACAGATTTTTGGCAGGGCTTTGTTTTTTTTTATTGTTCAAGATACATTGTAATATTCACCCTGACATATGTGAATAGAAAATAAGGAATGACTTAAAAGAAAGTCTACAATATTTTTTTTGCAGTGTATGAGATGGCACAAAATATATTTTATTGTTCTTGCTTTTATTTTAGTAACCTGTAAGTTTAGAATACATGTATTAAAAATGCTGATGGATTTTAAATGAATAATGTCAGGCTCGCATTATTATGTGGCCTTGAACAAAAAACTGATGAAGAAATTGCTTTTCCTTATAGCGTTCCCTGTACTTTGTTTTCTTCATTACTTGTGTACATGAGTCAAAGATCACGTATGTATTCTGACCCATGTGTTATAGGTTATTAGAACAATTACCAGTAGAATGAACTCTTTCATTTGTAGTGTTAGAGAGGCCCGTAATGTGACCCGTTTGATCTGATCGATCATTTCAGTATTGAGTACCTGATTGATGTTTATAGTGTGGATCTCCTTATTTTAAAGCTCTTCCTGTGGTCCCTAGTCAGAATCTTTATCTCTGAGACTTCCCTAAAGAATCTTAGAACTCACACAAAATGCAAAAATGTGTGGAGGTTTTCATGTCAAAAGAATGAAACTCCCGTTTTAGAAATATGCAAACAATGCATCAGTCAGTATTTTCTAGATAACTGACATTTTTTTTCCCCTCCACACTTTAAAGCTGTTTTTATAAAAGCATCCTAATGGAATGCAAGCATTTATTCGTCTCCTAATGAGATTGTTTTCTGAATTTTCTGATTAGTCTGCATTTTTCTAGATGTTATTAATTTTGTGTTGAATTGTCCCATACCTGATTTCTACCTATTATTTCTCCTGACTAAATGAGAATCACATTACAGAAAACAGAATTCGCTTTTTAAAAAACCCACCAAATGTCCTGAAGCTAAAATTTACAGAACCCTTTAATGCAAATATATTTACAGAAAAAAAACACTGACTGAAAACATTTGCATCTATTTATGCATCAACCATAACTATTAAATGAAGAACTTTTGAATGTTATTGATGAGAAAAGCATTTACAACTACAAAGGTCTAATAATATCATTGGTAGATTGATTGTAGCTCCATGTATGGCTGTAAAAATGGTTCATGTATTTATCATAACATCTTTGAAATATACTATATGGACAAAAGTATTAGGACACACATTTTAGTAATTGAATATAGATATTTTATCTAATTACATTTGGCCTGGGTGTTGAAAAATATATATAAAAAAGCATGTTTGTTCAATTGTATTCGTTCCACTTTGTGGTAAACACCACCCGCACTTAGCATGCCAATTGCAGCAGTGCCATTAACGATTGGTTCATTTTTAGCAGACGCTTTTATCCAAAGCGACTTACAAGTATCCCAACTTGGTTGAGGTCTAAATACAGGGTTGAAACAGCACCCTGGAGCAATGAGGGTTAAGGGTCTTGCTCAAGGACCCACATTGGTAACTTCACTGGCCTGGGATTTGAAACCCCAACCTTCTGATTGATAGTCCAACACCCTAACCACTCAGCTACCAATCATTAACAAACCGACTCGTATTCAGAGGGTAAGTTTGGAAAGGAAACGATTGACTCTTGTGTTGGTGTAATGTAAAGGTGTTCCCTTACTTTTGTCTTTAGTGTAATATAACACCCTCCACAAAAAGAAATCAATGGACATGGCATGAAAGTGTTCATAATTTAATATTAACAAGACATCGCCTTTATTATTGCATTGTACCTGTAGTGGCCTTATCTCCTTCACATAACCCATTCCCGACTAATTTTGTACGTGTTCTCAACGTTTTCATCCATAGCTGGCTTTAATATGAATATGAAATTCATAACATGTTAACATGGCAACTGAATTAATTACTTCTCCAGCGAAAAGGTTCTGATGCTGCTTTTGTACTATGGCAACAGTCATAGACCATGTAAGAGAACTCGCAAAGATCTTTAAACTGAACACAAACTGTCAATTTGTGATCTCCAGCTGCTTTTTTTTTCATAAAGAAGAACCATTCTTTCCTTTTCTTTACTTTTAATTTTTTACTCAAAGGGTCTGAAGAGACAAAAATACCCAGAACAAATACATCAGACTGGTCTTTGACATTCAAAGCATGGGACAGTTGATTGGGATATTGCCTGGTCATTTTGTTAACATATGTTATTTTCTGTTTGTAGAAACAGGACCTCAAAACAACACAACACATCACCTCATTTAATGTTATTGTATTGTTTAAATACCAGAACCTGGGGAGAAGAAACCCACTTATTATGTTTATGCGGAAAAAAGTTTGTTAGAACAGTATACTACAGTAAAATACGTTTTGGAAAACGTTTCTTTTTAAAAAAATGACATTATAAAAAAATTAGACAGGCACTTAGAAAAGAAAAAAAAAACGTGAAAAAAAACATTAATATGTGAAGTAAAGTTAAAAGATCATTTGAATTTCTGAACTGCGTGTGCAGTATAAGTTACAGTGCAAAGCGCTGTACTATTTTACAAAACGAAAAAAGCTTTCCCCAATTTCTGAGTTTGTTCTCCTCAGGTTTTCTGTAAGCTGATTTGAATTTTAGCACTTTTAAACCTTGTTTTGAAAAAAAGTATTTTTTTCTTCTTTAAAACTTTGTACGTTTTTTACTTTGTATTGATTGTGTACGTGTATGTGCCATTAGTTCAGTGTGTAGTATCTAATAGACTTTGTCATTGCTCTTTCTCCTCTTTCAAAGGAGTAACAGTATTTTTTGATAGTTTTTCACTAATATTTGCTGCCTTCTGCCCTCAGCGCTTTTGCCTGACACTTTGAAACTCGAAGTATTTAGCCAAATCCCTTTTATTTTAAAAATCAGCCTAACATTGTTTCACTGATGGAGGAAAAACTGGAAATTAACATTTTTGCGCAAAAGTAAAAATTAAAAGGGAAAAAAAAGTGGAGGATGAAGAGAGAAAAAAATCCATTCCACAATAAAATGTTTTAAATGAACTGAATGCCACGGTGCTAAAACGTTCAACTGTTTTCATGGAAGCCCCTTTGTACCAGCCCCCAAAAATGAATTCAGTTTTGCAAAGCAAAGTATGAGCTGTCCAAGCCTTTTGCCATTTAGGTCTGGTGATATTTTCTTAAATAAGACCTTATTATTTAGAGCTTCCACCAGACCAATACCAGCTGCCCTTTAAACCGCGCTTCCAATCTACTGAGAATTTTTTTAGTACACAATAAAAAGGAGTTCAAAACTGGAAAAGCTTCCCTGCTTCAAAATATTTTAAAATAGGGGTAAAAACAATGTGTTAATTTAGTAGCTTCTCTTTAACACATTTTTTTCTTTGTGATTAATAATATTAAAAAATAATAATAATCTCAATCTTACCTGCTAGGGATGCACTTATTTACATATTTCTTACCTTTTGTCCAATACCAGTAGGTCCCTAAATGATCATAAGAAAGCATGTTAAGTAATTGCCCAATAAAGAACAATTGTAATCAGACTTCGGAAAAAAAAATCCAATAAATGAAACGAGTAGAAAAGATGTGCCCTCAAAGCTTTTAGTTTGTTTTTAGCCTAATGTTTAAGCCTTGCATTCCACGCTTTTTATGTATCTTTGTTTTAGTGGCATAGTCCTACTTCTAGTTTTTGCTTATTATTGCCACCACTCCGAAAGGTGAAAGATAAAAAAGGATTATTTTACTCTTCCTTACACTATTTTAAATGGCATGGGATTTATCTACAGGGAGAATTGTACAAAAATGTGACAAACAGTCCACTTTTTATCACCTACAATCAGTTGCTGCAATGTAAAGATACATGTGTATATTGGTTGATCCAAAGAGATGACGTTACAACAAAACCTATTTTACTTATTGTACAGAGCATTGTACTTTTTGACTTGTAATGTATGATGTTAAAATCATTAAAAAAAGACAAACCTACAGTTTACAACTTCGTCCTCCCCCCGTTCTTTCACTCCTTCCTGGGCTGATTTCCTGCTGGCTGTGGTGGGAGAAGGTGCTAGAATAAGCAGGCTAGGTTATGGCTGAAAACTGCCATTCGCATACCATGCAGCCAAGGCAGGAAACCACACGGCTGTGCGCAAACGAAATGAAGAAAGTACAAAATGCGAAGGCAAGTTTCCAAGTGATAAAAAAGCAGAGCTTGGCTTTAAGACTGGCCTAATTATACCAGCATACCTCAAGTCTATACTTACATGACCCAAGCGCTATGTGTTAGCCTGGCGTTCTTGGAAAAACGCAAACTGGAATGCGCATAGGCTTGTTTATAAAGCAGCTTGCATTTGGTGAAATGTTTGGTTTTCTTTGGGGTGGTTGATCAGTCTTGATCCTTTTGAGGAAAACATGAGGAAGATACCACTGGTGAAGACCTCAGCCTTTAGTTTAATGACAAGCGCTCCAGAGGAACGTTACAAAGCTCAGCTTACAGTTACATTTAGTTATTTAGCAGACGCTTTTATCCAAAGCGACTTACAAGTATCCCAACTTGGTTGGGATCAGAACAC
>JAOUQT010000016.1:7590521-7600999 GCA_025769995.1 Xyliphius kryptos | reverse complement strand
TTATTATTGATTAATATTTTAATTATTATTGTTGTTATTGTTATTAATTAATTAATATTTAATAATAATAACAACAACAACAATAATAATAATAACAATAATAATAATTATTATTATTGTTATTATTATTATTATTATTAGTATTATTATTATTATTATTGTTATTATTATTATTATTATTATTATTAATATTATTATTATAAAATAAGCTAGTAAACTCTAAAAAAGTATTTTATTTTCCGTGTAAAACTATGCCAATAAATAAAAAGCTGTGTTCCATTTAGGAACAAAAATAAACATTAGTCCAAATAATTTTAATTTTCATTTCAAGAGACGAATTTAAAAATAACTTTAAAAATGTACAGTAATTTTAATATTAACGCCCAATTTTTAATTTAATTTTTAATGTTTACTGGTGGAGAAAACCAATATTCAACCATCCTCAGCATGTTTAATACACTGCAGACAGTCCTCGCCTGTTTTTGAGCTGTGTATAGTAAATTATATTAAATTCGTGGTAAATATCTGCGGTCATCGTGATTAGGTGTGTGTCTGATTAATGTGTCCGTTTGGCCTGGCGCGGGTGGGATTAAGAGGTGCGCAGACCAACGAGACAGCACGGGGAACACATCAATACGGGGGACATCAATATGTGTGAGCCTGTGTGTGTATATATATGTGTGTGCGTTTATGTCAAGCCAGGTCGAATGTCTACAGAGTATTTTATCAGTGTTAAAGATCCAGGAGTCCCCAATCAATCAGGTCATGACACGTGACGCCCTCCTGCAATTAATGGCTGGAATTCCACATTTCATTGGTGCATAGGGCAGTGCTGTTGCCTCGCAGAAAGAATGACCCGGGTTCGATACCGGTAACTTTCTATGTGGAGTTTGCATGCTCTCCCTGTTTTCACGTGGATTTGTTCCGGTTTCCTCCAACATTCAACATACATGCATGCTAGGTTAACTGGCAATAATAAATATAAGTATTTCCGTTGCCTTGACATTATGATCATATTTTATGTGACATTATGGACGTAAAACACATAAACCACCAGTTCAGACGCATCACTAAAATGTGCGACATTTATAGGGCAATATAGTTTGTAGAAGTGCTCCTTAAAGATAACACAGCGTCCAATTGCATATTAGTGTTTTTACAAGACATGCTCATTTTTCAAATGAGCACTAGATCGTGTGTATATCTGAGGATGAGTGGTTAACTGCTGCCTTAATGTAGGTCTGATCAAGGTGGCAGTTGGGCAGTTGTCATTGCTCAGAAGTCTGCACTCACAGATAGCTATGTCGCCCTTTCATCAATTCACACCCGAACGACCTTTAGCGATTTAATTAGCATCGAAAGTGTATTAGCAGTATATGTGTATTAGTTGAAAGGCTGTAGCTTTAATCTTTGATTAACACGAATAAACATTTTACTAAAATTTCATCAACAGACTGTCACGACCCCAATAGCTTGCCATTCACCTGGCTGTTTAGACAGAGAAAGGCATAAAATCCATTCATCTCCCATTGAATTGTTTCAATAAATAAAGCAGAATCCGAGCTTTCATTTCCAAAATGTTCGCCCTGCTGACTTTAAAACAAGTTAAGAGAGGTCATTAAAATCGTATAGTAACAATTGCAGCGTTGTGTCCATGAGTTGAGGCTAAGAATACAGTTATAGTTGGTATTGGATAGACTTCTACGATTATGAATAAATATAGATATTTGTATAATTTATATTTTATGAGTCTATTTATATTTAATTATAAAATATTTAATTATAAAATAAATTCAGTCCTCAAATATGCATTTAGTAAATTGACTTTTTAGTAAATTGACTTCTTCTTCTTTCATTATTTACTGTAAACAGGCGAGAATAGCACATGAATACAACATACATAAGATAAATTAAATGCAAAAGCTACGTACATTTAGATTTATTCGTTGTGTATTGTTTTTTTTTTTAATGAGTAGCTGCAGTAGATGACAGGTATTATTGACAGGTATTATAACTAATGATCAGTGTCTACTTTGTGGGACAACGTGATTGTAATTGTGAATGAGGCATCTCACACTAAAGTATATGATAATATATTGGCATAATGATAATTTCGTGAGTGTGTAGGGGCAAATTTCAGTGGACCCGGTGCAGTGGGTTAATAAATGGTTAATAAATAATGTTACTGGTTACTAAATTCAGAAAAATATAAATATTTTTAAATGATAAGATAAAAAGAAACAGATGTCATCCAAGAATAAAATGCTCTGGTGAGATACGCACCTAGACCGGTCCTTCTTCCCGTCAATGTTCCCTGACGTCCCTGTAGTCCGATCATACTGCTGTCGAAATGACCAGGAGCCCATGATCCGCTCACGTCGGGGCCCATGTACGCGTATGGACTGGAGTACGAAGCGCTTACCGATCGCACCAGAGCACCACCGTACTGGTCGTGGCCGCGCGCGCCGCCACTCAGTGCTAACGGGCTTTGATAAGATGTGGGGTCGCGAGTGCCACAGTTGCCGCCGCCGGTCGCCGAAGGACTGTGTGTGTAGGAGAAAGCAGCGGAGGGTGCGTGTGAGTGAGGGCTTCCAGCGCCGAACGACGAGCCGTCAGCAGCAGATTGCGTTGGCCACGCGTGATGGTGTCCCGCAAGCGCGTGCGTCTGGTGCGTGGGTTCGCACGGCTGTAGGTAGGGCAGCGACTGCAACACGGCGGCGGGCACGCGGGTGCTGGGAACGTACACAGGCGAGCTGGCGGGTGCGTGCACATAGTTCCCGGAGTCGTGCCCGTACGGGGATGGGTTTGAAGATATGGCCAAACTCGAGTACATGATGCACAATCTTCTTGATTTCGCTTAAGAAATGTAATTTCTCGAGATAAAATATGTAACAAAAAAAGGATCAAAGAAAATAACTAACACTGGAAGCAACGTTCGTCCAAAAGCTCCACTCCGGAAGGTTCGGCCAGACAAGGCTCCGTTCCTGACAACGGAAAAAAAGGAAAAAAAAAAAAAAAGATTAAATGATTTTTCTCCCGAAAACAAAGTAGCCTACATGTCATTATCCGTCTTAATTATCATCTCTGAAAAGGAGTCAGTGTCTGGTCTGAGGCAGTTTCTCGGTCCTGACAGTGGATAATAATCAGATCCACATGGCAAGATTCTGTCTGTCTAACGATTCACATAAACTAGTGGTTATTTTCCAGTAATGTGCAGCAAAGCATAAAAACGATTGAAAATCACATGACTAATTAAAACAGAGTTGAAGCGCATTTGCGTCAATGACGTACCTTGGATAGAAGTGAAAATTATGGAGAACTAGTACCTTTACGTACAGACATTGCAAAAAAGACTAAGCATGCGACATCTAGACAACTCGAACCAGGTCAGTAAAACACAACCGATTAAGAGAAAATTAAGAACCACAGCGATAACCAAAGCACAATCTCTTAATGCATATATTTTATCATTACAAACGCATAAAATGATGATAACCGCGCGCCCAGTTCTAATACAATTTTATCCTGCAGCTCTCGTCGCATTATCTCACCAGATAAGGGCGCTGGGTGATAAAGTTAGGCTCCCTCTTTCCCCCAAACGAACAGCACCTCAGTCGAAAGCTCCACTTCTATGTATCCTTTTATTGCTTAGAATCAATGTTTGGATTCGTAGTCGAACTAAAACTTGTATTTAAAAAATAAAACTATTTTCTTGTCCCGCGCATGCGACTCTAGTATCACAGGATGATAGCAGCCCATATAAAGCGTTCCCCGATTCGCCCTCTATACTTTACAGCAGAGCCAAGTCACGTGACTCACCGCCCGAAGGTAGGTCCCCTAGTAGAAGTGGAGAGGCGGACTCGGGCCATGGCCAACAAGCACAAGCTCTCATAGTGAACAGCAGCTCCTGTCAAAATAGTGCACCGGATAGGTGGGCCTACTGTTTAGCCATAATATTTAATAAGGAAGTGTGCATTTTAACGACTTGATCAGAATAAGCGAGGACAAGCATTTAAGTAAGGTCCTGTGCAGAGAATATAAAATGTCAGGATAAGCAAAATAGTTTGGGTTGCTTTGACAATTCTTATCTTATCTTGTACTGTTATTTCTTGCAAGGATTTTATTTGAGCAGTCTTGTAATAATAAAAATCATTGCAGTAAACTACACTGAAAAAACCGTGGAGTATGAGTTAGTTTAGATACGCATTTCCACGTGAATACGGCTAGCAAATGTAACCGGTCATATTCAATGAAAACAAATACCAAAGTATTTTAAAGATAAACGTTTACTGCTTTACAATGATAAAGTCCTGTTGTAATATTGGTGCTGCATTGTTAATGTATAAAATCTTCTAAGATACAGATATTTACATATTTACTTCTAAGATACAGATATTTACATATTTACTTCTAGGATACAGATATATAAATATACTTGAAGCAGGTTGTTGCAAAGTAACATTTACTAAGAAGGTACAATTCTGGATTTAACTAGAAATACTTTAGTAAATGTTACTTTGCAACAACCTGCTTTAAGTATATTTTAATATCTGTATCTTAGAAGATTTTATTCATTTACAATGCAGCACCATATTAAAACATGACTATCATTGTAAAGTAGTAACCTACTTACCTTTAAAATACTCTGGAATTTGTTTTCAAGCGTTAATTCAGACTACCATATACAAACAAAAACACTAGGTGTAACATTAAGTGACAGACAACATATTTGTTTTTTATATTGTTTTGCTCTATTAATGGAAATGCAGTTTAGAGGACACACTGGATTAAACATAATGGAGTTAAATGAACTAAACAAAAGATAGGCATCATCCGACCAGGTTGATGGTTTTGCAGACCGAGAAAATTCAAAATAAACATCCAGCTCGTGTGGAATTCTCTGATCCATTCGTTTGTCTGAAATCTCCTCATTTTGTGACACCTGAGAAAAAAATATACACAGAACTGCTATGTCCATGTACAGTACTGTAAAGTCCACCATATTGTACAGTGAGTTTGCAGCTTATGCAACAAGGTTTGCACACGTGAGTTTGCAACAATAAATGCACCAGTTGTGGAAAGTGTATTCTGTGAGCTACTCCTGCTAGCACCCACATAATTCATTTCCCACATTAATTATAATATAATAAGTAATTATTTAATTATGAGTGTAATATTAGTGTAACGTTAAGCTTGTAATCATGTATAAAAGCCTATTTACGGCAAATGAAGAAAGACATGCATTTATGATGGTGATGGTGTAGCAAATGTTAATTTCCCCATGAGTGTAAAACTAAAGGAAAAATTAATAGGTATTATTTTTAAAAAATTGCCAACTTACCATAACACAGTTTCCTTTTGACAAATTACGTCACATAAAGTAAACTACAATAAACTTGTAGTGAGAATATCCAAAAATTAGAAGTCAGACTATACCAGCAAATCAATGCAGAAAACATAAAATATTTACAGACATTTCTAAATATGTAAATTTTACTCTGGTATTTAGAATAAAATCAGATATATTTGATGACAAAGACTTACAAAGAAACTCCCAGTAACCCACTGAATTATACGTGAAATTATCAAGTAGCAAAGCTATAATTCTATAATCTATGTCGAAATACTTAATAAATCTTTAATAAATAAGTCAAACATATTTTTTTTCCATTGTAATCTAGATGTCTTTACGAGCCATGGTCTTGCTTTATGGCCCGTTAAATCTGGGTGAGTTCTATAAAAGCAGACGGCAGATAAGGCAGATACGAGTGGGACCTTTAACATGAAGTTACAATTATCACTATACGTTAGCCTAAATGCTATTATCTTTCAGGTGTTGTTTAACTTAAACGGGCACCCCAAGTTTGCCAGTAATAATAAGTAAATAAACAAAACAAATCAGCAAACAAACATGTAAATAAACAAACTCAGACGGTTAAGAGGTTATCAGAAAATATATAGCAATCGAATGGATATTTAACTGGAAAATAAACCGGTGCTGACAGGTATTCTGTCATTTTGCTGAAATTGAAATAATAAAGGGCTTTTCCAGTCGTTAAGAGCAATGGGGCAGCACACTGCTCCGGGTGCTCTAAAGTACACCCTGGGATGTGTTCAATGCAGAGAGAAAGAATTTACCTACGAGGAGCAATAAAGAATCAATTATTATTATTATTATTATTATTATTATTATTATTATTATTATTATTATTTCAGCATAATTATCTATAAGGTGTTAACGCACAAGAGACGTCTGAGGCAGCGGCTTATTTAATGGTATTTTAAACACTTCTTTACTTTCTTTGCTAATCAGTAAATTGTATTAATTAATTTATTTATTTATTTATGTAAAAAAGATGTAATATTATTTCTAGGACACATATGTGACCTGTATAACTTCAAATAGTCTCTTGATCACTATATGAATCGGTGACATAGGTCAAGCACACAGACTGAATAGATGTTATGTACGTAGCCCATTAATCAAATAATGACCTCTTGAGAGCAAAGGTGATAAAAGCAGGTTGCATTTTAAAGGACAAGAAATGTAGGCGTGGGTGCAACCCCATACGTCATAGCATCTTAAAAAAAAACGAATAACAGGAGTATTTGGACAGAACAAATACTGGATCTTATTTGATTTCTTTTAGGATTTTGTAAAAAGTAAAGTATCAGAAGAACAACGATAAAAAATGCCAAGGTGGCTATAAGTACAACAATAAAACTGTTACGTGCTTATATGTGAATGTATATGGTCAGTTCCACTGTAGTTTTAACTTATTCATTCTATCATCCGACATCATCGTTGTCAGCCGTGTATTTGTGAATCATAAATTTCTGGCTATTAAGATAAAGAGGTGTCATGAACTGGTGATAATACACCAAGCAGTGGAAGATATAAGAGATTGGCATGAGGCTCAAGTTAACAAATAGCACCCGAGACAAAAGCACTGAAATTATGAAGGTAATCATAGTAGTAACGGCTTTGGATCAGACATGAGTGTATTCTGATACAGACCTAATAATAACCCGCTAAATAAGCCTCACTGATGGGTTGGCTTGAAAAAAATTATTTATTACAGCCATTAATATGCAAGCTGTGGTTATTTTACTTAAATACATATATAATTAAATAAGCTAACAACGACTGAGTTGAAGATAGATGCGATTCCGATAGAATCGTCGTGCCGTCTTGTCACGCGCAGCGCGCGCTTCTCCGGTTCACGCTCTGGTTAAGTAAATAACTTGTAAATAAATGTGCATTGTAAATATCCTTCCTCGGTATATTTAATGCATATTAAAGAGCAATTTAATCAGAAATACCCTAATAGCCCAGTATAGTGCGTTTCTCCCGGGAATCAGACGATGTTAAGGACATCCGTGTGAAAAAATCACAGTAAAATTGGATTTATTTTTGATACCCGACTTTTAGGCGCTAATACACCGGACTATAGGATATATGGAGTAAATACAAATACATCATATTATGTGACGTCAGACATTCAGAAAGTAACCCACACGTTTTCTTTTTGGGTTTGGGCGACATTTTTAACATCTCTAAAAAAATAAAATATTAATAAACCATCTAACGGTCCACAACACGGTGTAATTTGTGTATTAATTCATTTGTGCATGCATGTGTATATAATACACACTGCGTACAGATGTATTTATTTCCGGTGAACAGTTACAGCGCAATATACTGTATATGATCTGTATGCGTGGTGATTCACTACAACATATTTACCAAGCTGCACTTATCGTTTTATGACTTCATTAAAGTTAAATAAAAATAAAATAAAACCAGCCTTAATTATTGTTCTGTTAACATAATATATGAATTTAAATTGAGTGTAATCAATTAATATATATATATTTTAATATGTAGTGTGTTCCCCCAGATGAGAGGAGTATATGGGGTGTGTGGTTTCAAAAATGCATGTTCAGTTAATTATAACAGAAACACTTATGTTTCAATTATTATTATTATTATTATTATTATTATTATTATTATTATTATTATTATTATTATCACACTGACCAAACCTTGGTCAATAGTCACTAGCAGCAGTCACTCCCGCTACTCTGGAGTGAACTGTAAAATCTTATGTGACCATATAATGAATGTCAGATGATAGCATTATACACTCTATAGTATCATTAATTGTCTACATTCATAACTCATTTCCCAGGGGGCTAATGATAACAATCAGCCCAGCCCCTCTCAAAGATTAATACAGCCACACACTTGTATGTTCACATAAGATGTTACAGATTGCCACAGCAGAACCATAGGTCTAAATGGGCTAAGATTGGACCCCGGAGTAGCGCTTAGTGCTCAGGCTTGTGTTTGTACTCCGCAATTGCAATGTTTTTTATATAGCATAAAAATTAACTAACCCGTCTCATATGTTTTAAATTATTATGACATTTTGCTATAACAAAAGAATTCCCTGAGAGAATTGTTCCAAAGGATCAAATCTAACATGAACATGGCCTGGAAAATGATTACAGTTTACACCACTTTCTGTTCCCAAAATTGGGTCAATGCTATTATGTCACTGCTTATGATTTTATACTGTACTTGTCCTCTTATTAGATTGGGCAATGTTGTTATCATTGATGGAGTTACTTCACAAGACAGACTGTAACTTGTGCCTTCGTCATCCTGAGAGATAGTATTAATTGTTTTTAATTTTTTGATCAGGAATACCCAGTATTAGTATTGCGTATGTCCTGGCCGTGACTAAGGTACAGATATGACTGCATTTGTTTTTTTTTTTATATTTGCTCCAACCCCCACTTTAATGCATTTCCTTCTTGTGTGCGCGTGTATGTGTGTATGCATGGTGTATTCCAGAATCCAGGAGCTTCATCTAGCAGCAGAAGCAGGCTGGGGAATGCGGTGTTGGAGTCAGGCTAATCTGACTGAGCAGTCTGCCTGTCTGCCACAGCCCTATCTGTGCTCTCAGTTCTCACCCCCTCATGCCCTATCTCTTCTCCTGCACTGGGGCACAGCAGGGATACAGAAACAAACACACACACACGCACACACTCAAACTTTAACTGAAAATAAGCTTTATTGGCATGAAAAATAAGAGCATTCGTATTGCCAAGGCTCACTTACAAGTAAGCTAAATTATATAAATTATAATAACAATAACTGTGCAAATAGTAGTAATTAAAACACACACACACACATACAAAATACAAGAGAGCACACAAACACACACACCTGAGGGAAGAATGGAGGCACAGTAGATAGTGCTGTTTTATCACAGCAAGGAAGACCTGAGATTGATACCAGGGTGGGACAACTTGGGAAATTTCTTGTGAATGTGCATGTTCTCCCCATGTTTGCTTGGGTCTACTACGGGTACTCCGGTTTCCTCTGACAGTCCAAAGGCATGCATACTAGCTGAATTGGAGATGCTAAATTGTCACTGACTTGTGTATAATGAGTGAAACTTGTGTTTCTGACATTAACATGGCCATCTATGATAAAAATGATATTAAACAAACAATAAAAATTTTTAAAAAACACATTTATGAAGCTACATTACTTCTAGTGTATATTATATTCCAATAATACATAGATATTTTCACTAAGAGGTCTAAATTACGAATGCCAACAATTGTTTTAGCTCAATGTTGTGGAAATTGTGTGTGAACAGTCACACCTGCAGCAGCTGCGGTGCTGCAGTTTATCTCTTATTAAACTTTAGGGATAATAATAAGATTATTGACTAGCTTTTCAACAGCTATAATGAATCAAACAACACAGAATTTCGGGGGGTTTTTATCTGTGGATCTACTACTGCTTAAAATGGCTGCACTGTTTAATATGATCTGGCTCCATAGGTCAAAGTTTGCTTGACTTTGTGGAAATATCAAGCAAACAACAAGCCAAAGGTTTGCGTGTGCTAGACTGCTGAAAAATGTGGTGTGTAAGAAATTAATTCTACCAGCACTATTATCTCCAAAAGCAATTAGAAATATGTTGTAATGATACACACATTCACACACACTATGTAATGATAATCAGATTAATGAATACATATATTTTTATCGATTTAACTGTGTGTTTAGCATTAATATGACATTTAGCTGAACAGAGCCCCAGATGAAACAGCAGAAGGTAAAATGAATGTAACATCACATCAGCAAAGTACAAGAGTGATTAAATGTTTCATACTCTACTTGGACAGTGCATTATTTTTTAGCAAATTCTTTTCTGGTGGAATGTTGGAACAGTAGGTAGTGTTGTCATCTCAGAGCAAGAAGGATGCAGGTTTGATCCCGGAGGGACAACTTTGGACATTTCTGTGTGGAGTTTGCATGTTCTCCGTGTATTTGAGTAGGTTTTCTGTAGCTGCTCCAGTTTCCACCCACATTACAAAGACATACAGGGGTTAGACAATGAAACTGAAACACCTGTCATATTAGTGTGGGAGGTTTCATGGCTAAATTGGACAAGC
>JAOUQT010000016.1:7571241-7581953 GCA_025769995.1 Xyliphius kryptos | reverse complement strand
TTTTGTTACTGCCTTTACACCCAGTGTTGCTGCGTGGGCACCGGCTGGCCCGTGACCCCTTGTGGATTAAGTGGAAGACAATGAATGAATGAATTCTGAATGAATGTGGACCAACCTGTATTTAGTAAAATTTTTCTAATCCAGTAATCATTCAGTGTAGTGTGAGGTTGAGGTGGTGGTGCTTGGTAGTGCAGGAGCATCCAGTACAGTGACAGGACTACTGATTGTATGTTGGATGTTTTATGTGTTATAGCTGAATAACTCAGTGAACAATAATTGTTTAAATAGAGACGAAAGGTCCTGTAGAATGGTCCTGTTTTTGGTTCAACTCTCAGAATGGTTTATTTTCCCTAACACAGTATAGGATTAATGCTAAAAAAAATACATTTTGTCTTTCCCTGTGCGTTTTTATTTCTATCTAAGCTCATCAACTATGGCCATTCATAACCGCTCGGCTCACTGTCTTTCAATACTGGACTAATACAGCTCTTTATTTAGATATTCTTAAAATAACTGTATATTCAGGTTGGCACTGTAGCATTCATGTTTGCAGGAAAATAACTTAGTAACCTATTCTAAAAAAAAATTATTATTTTAACAGCTTTAACTTTAAATAGTCATAAATAAGGTAAAAAAAAAGAGGACAGGTAAAATGTATCACACTACAGAGTAAACACCTATCTGTATATGACTATCCACGCTTCAAACAGACTCCTCCCACTGCCAGAAGCCCCACCTATACAAAGCCCAACCCACTGAGACACAAAGCCAGCAACTCTTGATGAACTATTTTTGGCCATGCCTCACTAAATAAGGTCAGAGTGTGAAGGAAGCGGGTGAAAAGCCAGAGGGGCATTGCATGGCCTTTACCCTAGGGGTATAAATGAACCAGGCAGCAAGGATCTACCAATCATTCTTAACATTCGACACCTGTCCTGTGTGTACACATAGAATATAGAATTCTGTATGTTTTGTTTTTTTTTCAGCTCATCACAGTAATGTCTGACAAATGGCAATTGATTTTTGTATCCTGAGGTCTGCTGCCGTGCTGCATTTTTATGGTATGAACCAAGCTGAGACATTTCTTTTTTAGCATTTGGATTGGACAGGAGTGTGGAATATAACTATAGGAGAAAAAACTTTGACCAGGAAGCAAGGAATTAAAAAAAAAAAAGAATCTGTGTTTTTTTTTCTAACTGTAAAGCTAAAAAACTAACCTTCATCTTTCGAGAGTTCTTTCTGCATTGTGTTTTCTCTAATTTCAGCACACTGTCCCACTTCTGGTTCAGATCCCAGAGGATTTAGCTCAGAGAATCTGTCTTTCTTAGGACAGGTGGGAGGATAGACGTGAGGTTTCTTTTAAAAGTACCATGCATTGGTGATCAGACATGTCCATACTGTGATGAGATAGGCTGGAGACCTGTGATTTTCAAGGTTATTTTTTTAACCTTACCTTGCACTGTATCTCCAGTCTTTTTTCTTTCATTTTAAACATTTTCCCCTGTGAACAATATGAAAGAGAAGAATGCCTCCAACGTTGCCGGCTCCTTTTCTCTTTTACTTCTCTCTCTTTTGATCCCACATACATTTCTTCATTCCTCCCTTCGTCTCTCTCTCTCTCTCTCTCTCTCTCTCTCACTCTTTCTCTCTCATCCTTAAACTCTCAACTGCTGATTCAGCTGCTGGTATACACAGGATCCTGCTGACATCTCGGACCAATACGGCCTTTCTTGGTAAGTAAGTGCATATGCATGAATGCATGTACGGGATATGTGTATAGGTGGACACTATTATTCTTGTCCTGTTTCTGTTGAATGTCTGCGTTTAGGTATGTGTTTATATACACAGTACACAGGAGCGGCACTGAGCTCTATGCCTTGGCATGGTGATTATGTCAAGGTTGCTTTAGTGCTAGCACTAGTGGTGATTCTAGCCCCCTCATTATACTACTGCATCACACTTCGCTGCGCTAGTTTATGCCAGTATATAGTGAAGCAATTTGTAAAGTTATATCTGAGTTATATAGTTTTAGACAGGAATATTACACAATTATTTGGTTAAATATAATATTAAAAATATTCCCATTATTCCCATTATGAGGAAAAAGTGTATTGAGAACACTACTGTTGCAGTAGGACATGTAATGTAGGGTAGATCTTTGCTTACATTTCATTATGTTCACAATTCCAAAGTGACCCAAAGTAGGGACAGACTTCTGATGAAACAGAAATGGAACAGTAACTCATATGACCTTGACTTCTCTATGGGACATTAAGACCACTCAGCTCTCTGCCTGCTAATTTTACCCCCATTGGCACGGTGGTGACCCAGACCATTTTTAAATGCAGACTGAACCAGTGCTCAAGTGAAGGATCAAGTGACAGTTGGACTGTGCTCAGATTGAACAGCTGCTTAAGGTGGAGGACTGTGGTGCACAGGGCTTTGGATTGACTAGTGCGGAACAGGAATGGTACACCTGTTTATAATGTGTGTGTGTGTGTGTGTCCCGGCAAGCATATTACCAAGTAAAGTAATGTTTCCATAGTGTAGTTCAGAGAGGGAAAAAGCTGCATTAACATAAGCAGTAGCATCAAAGAAGGACAGATGAAAAATAAAGGCAGGGAATGGGGATGGTGGAGGGAGTCATGATTTATGATGACTTTTAGTTTAATTACAGAGAAGGCAGAGACACCTATATGCAGTCAGTCAGTTCCCGCTGGATGCATACTTCTGCAGGTATCAGTAAACTACTTGGGCAGTATGGATCATTCATAATTTATACACAATGCTTGTTTACTAATAAATCTGATTATATAAACCAGAACAAGCTTTTGCAGAAAGATTACTGAGCAGTCAGAATAGAGCACGTTCTGCATGTGTCTAAACGATGGTCTGATAATAACAGCTCTATCTAGCTATGTCACATATTCATACATATATACATTCATATATACATAAACTCGCCAGCCACTTTATTAGGTACACTTTGCTAATAAAAGGTTGTGCCTTCAGAACTGCCTCAATTATTCGTGGAATACTTTCAACAGATTTTAACCAGTGGTTATTTGAGTTTCTGTTGCCCTTCTGTCATCTCAAACTAGTCTGTCCATTCTAGTTTGACTTCTCACATTAACAAGGCATTTACGTCTATACAACTGCCAAATACTAGATATTTTCTCTTTTTTAGACAATTTTCTGTAAACTCTAGAAATGATTATGCATGAAAGTCCCAGAAAATCTGAAGATTCTGAAATACTCAGACCAGCCCATCTGGCACCAACAACCGTGCCACGTCCAAATTCTCTTAAATTGGCTTTCTTCACCATTATGATGCTGGGTTTGCACTTCGGACAGTTGTCTTGACCACTGCTACATGCTTAAGCGCATCTAGTCGTGGCCATGTGATTGACTGATTAGATATTTGTGTTAACAACGAATCGAACAGGTGTACCCAATATAGTGGCGGGTGAGTGTTTACTGTATACGGAGATAATGGGTGTACACTGTGTTATCTGATCTCAGACTTGCATAAGTGTACATAGCATATAGTGTTCCTTAATTCTATAATATTAATTATATATAGAACTAAGTCCAAACCTGGGGACAGATACATTTACTGCTTTATATTTGTTTCATTATATAACATACAGAACTTATATAATGGATGCCGTGTTAGATATTCTAATGTCTTTATATGTATATAATGGTAAGCATCTAATGTAGATAACTAATCAATAATCACACACATACTGTATTTACACCCAGTACTATGGAATATTCAACTAAGGTTGATTGGTCCTTCTCTGACCTTCCTGTGCTCTAATTGTTGGTCAAGCTGACGCAATAATGTGTCTCTTGCTATCTCAAACACACACATACTCACAATTTATATACACTCACCAGCTACTTTATGAAATACACCTGTTTAATTGCATGTTAACACAAATATGGCTGCAACGCAGTGAATTTAGACATATAGCAGTGGTCAAGACAACTTGCTGAACTGCAAATCAAGCATCAGAATGGGGAAGAAAGGTGATTCAATCACTTTGGCCGTGGAATGGTTGTTGCTCCCAGATGGGCTGGTCTGAGTATCTCAGAAACTGCTGAGCTACGTGAATGTTTACGCACAACCATCTCAGACTTTGTCTGAAAAAGAGAAAATATCCAGTGAGCTGCAGTTGTGAGGACGATGATGCCTTGTTGATTTGAGAGGCCAGAGGATAATGGGCAGATGATATGGGTTTGAGATGATAGACAACAGTATCTCAAATAACCACTCATTACAACCCAGAAAGGCAGAATGCTATCTCTGTTGAAAGTGTGACACTAAGAATAAAGGTAGTTCTGAAGGTAAAAAGGGGTACAAACTTTTATTAGTGAAAGAATCGACACTTTATTGTAATAGTCTAATTATTTAAGAGGAGAAACTCGGCTGTGCGCTACTGTGGGAGGGGTTGAGATATGGTTGAGATATGAAAAAAGGCAATACAAGGTGATGCCAAGGAGACATACGGTAAATACACACTCTTATACGCAGTGGTCATTTTTATGTTCTAAAGTGTCCGATTATTGTTGGAGCTACTTTATGTCCCAGAGATCTTCATTAACACTTTGTATAAGGATGCATACTGTACATACAAGACATTATTGGAAGCATGCAATCTGGGGAGAGTAGGATGTGCTGTCAAGGGTCAATAAAAGTAAGGGGAGGAGAAAAGAGTGAGAGTAAGGGAGAAAGAGGAGGTTTGTGTGTGTGTGGTGCAGGCTCTATAGGCTGTGCATTATGGACTGAGACATTGAGAAAGGCAGGCAATGAGAGGATGAGTGGGGGAATGCAGTCATGCTAGGTCAGCGATACAGATTATGATATAACCATTTGTCTCTGAACCATTTTAGCTACATATCAGAGTGTTTGAGACTATTCAGGACAGTGATGCAAGAAAAGAAGAAGCCCTGCAGTGGAACTTTGCTGTTCGTGTGCACGTGTGCATGTGCTGGTGGGACAGCTAGATAGAGAGATGGGAGGAGGGAGAGTGTGTTAGAGTGTGAAACAGAGAGAGAGAAAGAGAGAGAGAGAGAGAGAGGTAAAAAGAAGGAGGAAAGAGATTGCAGAGGCAGCACATGGGCCAGAGTCGAATAATGGAAAAGACAAGGCACTCTTTTCCTTCCTGTTTGGTGCATTGGCCCATTAGAGACTGATGAAAAGGAACTCAATCTGATGTCTACCCACTAGGTAAGCATCATATCTCTTACATTATACCTTCCATACTACCCCCCCTCTCTCTCTGCTGCAGTGGCATCTCCAGGGCTGACAGTCAAGGTGAATAGCGCATGGGGTTGTGGGGCTAGTACATCTGTGTCATAATGTACATGTGCGCATATGTTCATGGATGTACAGCAATGCAGTTTTTTCCCCAGGTAGACCAAGAAAGAGACAGAGAGAGATTGACAGAGAGAGAGTTAAAGTGATAAACGTCGCTAAGTTAAGCGAAAATAGACGTAGAGAGAGAAAATATGTCAACAAACATTAATTTATGCTGTTTTTTCTCTAAATCATTTAGATTTGTCTAATATATATATATATATATATTAGGTATAGGACACTAATGTAAGATAATGTGGTATTAGAAACTTGTCTTGTAAACTAACGGGGAGTCATTAAAATCGGAACAAGTACATGTCCACATACAGAGACTTAGATTAAGCTTCAGTTAAATGGGGAAAATATATAGAAATGGTATAAATTATTTAGAGAGTACTTAAAAAATTGCAACATTTCAGTAGATACATCACCTGATTTAGAAGTTTATAGGATAGAGGTGTGTAACCGAGCCCATGGACCCTGCTTGGGGGACATACTTCTTTATATGCCCATATGAACACAAGCAACTATGGAATGTAAAGAAGTATGTATCCCAGACAGGAGAGAGAGCGGGGCTTCACACACATACATACACACACACACACACATATCACACAACTTTAGTGAAAAGACAAATCACAGTTGGCAGTGAATATATTTTAATTATGGTTGTGTAACTATCTAAAACTAGTGTCTGTATGTGTGTGTTGAGTGTGTTTGTGTGTGTGCTAGACACACAATGCACATTATCGCTTTTCCTTGAAGTGAGAATATCCTTATATGCAATTGCTGGCATAGATAATATGGTCAGAGGGTTAGAGAGTAGGACTGGATTCTGCTCCTGGTCAATGAGAACACGGAATTCACGTTAGTAAAGTATTAGCAACTGGAGGTCATTTTCAGCCTTGCTAATCCATTTACTGGAACTACATCTTGGCATCTTGTGTGTTTATACATTTTTATGTCTATTATATGTAAATGTTTGACCTTTGGTCTATCCTTGGGGTTTAACTACTACTACTACCAGTAATAATAATAATAATAATAAATAAAATAGCATTTGATCTACTCTAATGAAGCCAATTTAATATACCGTGATAAAGGAGTGTGTATCCATGCGTCTCTTTGTATGGAAAAACTAAGCTGCGGGCAATGGGATTATCATCTATCTGTCCCAATTTGCACAATAAATCTCTGGTATGTTACAGATATGGACTTCAGTGAGGTACCAAACTCCTGTCTGTCTAGTCTACTGAGAACAGTCATCAAATCACAGCTCTCAATTTACGCACACTGAACAGCTGAGACATACTATATCTGTGCATGCATGTGGAAGGAATGGTCCAAAATTAGATTCAATGAAATAGATCCAAATGCCAAAGGGAAAGATATGAGTGTTACAAAAGATAACTCTAAATTAGACTTAAAGCTGCTGCAGAATGAAGATGAACATTCTATGAATAGGGAGCATATGCATATGCGTGAGCGAGGCAAAGAAGAAAGCCGGAAAATGGGATAGTATACTCGAGGGGCCAGGTGCAAGTGTGCCTGACCGAGTTGGGAGTGCTAAGATATAGAGCATGGCTGTAGGAGAGCATCTAGATTGGAATGTGGACTACATGCACACACCATGCATGGTATTAACAAGGAAAGACTGGTATGTTACAGTAAATAAACAAAAAAATCATTGTATGAAACAACAAACAAATAATAAATAAAACAGGTCACTGAGGTCAGGCTATGAGATCATATAGTATGTTCACAGAAACAGCCAGGAGTGGATAAATGAGGATTTTCCAGGCAGGCTGGCTTCGAGGCTGCGTGTTGGATTTACAGAAGCGGCATGCTCGGATAAAGCAGTTGAGGTGTGGAGGGGAGGGGTGAATTGTTTTGTCACTTTGCCTGTGTCAGCAGGTGGAAATGCTCTTCCTGACATAAAGTATGCAGCAACGTTCATTGAGTCAGGGTGCTGAAGCAGCCAAAGCCAGGGCCAAAGGGCCAACTATAGCAGATCCGACCCAAACCCGCCTTATTCCTAATGCAGTGCTGTCCAATATGTTCCACAACCTGTGGATTGAAGGATTTATTAATAAAAAAAAATTAAATGGTCATGTGGCACACCATGTCCGAATGACATTTAAAGTTATATATTGCTATTAATGAATCAGATACATTTATTATTGAAATAAATAACCATCTGTGCAGTATACAGAATGCAATTCTTATAAATATCACTTTATTAAAAAAAAAAAACAATAATAATAATAATAATAATAATAATAATAATGTATTAGAGTTAAAAGAAGAAAAGAGAAATGGCATTTTCCTAATAGACACAATGATGTTGCCAGGTGAATTCAAGGGAAGAAGGAAAAGCATCTTGTATGTACACGGTTAAACGACCAGTTTGATAATAGGAATCTAAAAGTACATACTGGGACATATGCAGCGATGTAATCAGAGTCAAGGTCAGTGACTGTGCACTTGCAATGCTGTCAAGTCTGTACTTTGATTAACTTGGTATATTAAGAGCTCCATTTTCTCAAATATGTAAAGAATCAGGCCCATGTCATTCGCCGTCATCGCTTTGTGATGGTTGGCTGCATAGCTGTGCTCTGTGGGACAGGGATAAACTGACGTAGCAACCCAGTCTTGTTAGATGTTGCTGCTTCAGGGTCTCAAACCCCTGTTATTAATTATCCTGGCTTTTTCCTGCAGTTCACTGAATTCATATACTAAATTAATACATTAACACTGAGATTAGTGTAGAGAAATTCATTCATTCATTCATTCATAATATTCTGCTTAATCCACATGGGTTTGCGGGCCAGCAGGTGCACACCCGGCAAATTTGGGCGCAAGGGCAGGTACAAACCTACACATGGCGCCACGCCATCTTAGAGCACACACAGTCACATACAATAATGGCCACATTACAGACATAAATCAACATAACCTGCATGTCTTTGGAATGTGGAAAGAAATCGGAGTACCCAAAGAAAACCCACATGGAGAACATGCAAACTCCACACAGAAATTTTCCAGGTCGTCTTACCCAGTGATCAAACCCAGGTCCTTCTTGCTGTGCGGAAAAAGCACGACCCTCTGTGCCACCATTCAGCCCAATATTTTTTATGATTCTTTTTTTTTTACATTTAAAGTAGATTAATATGCCGAAAATAATGAAATGTGAGGATAGAAGGCACCATTTTGAAAAACTGGGTAGTTTAAACCAAATACAGCATGCCTAGATGTCATTTATATACAGAATAATTCAGCACGCTGAGCATATTGTCTGGTTGTAAAGGAAGAAATCTGTGCTTGTTTGAGTAGGCATATAAATCCAGTGCAGTAAATCACCATGTTGGTATACAACTGTAGCTTTCTGAAAGCGGTCCTCTAAGTCATTACACAATAAGCACACAGTACATGACAAGTGCATTGCCTTACGGACTTATGATAAGGAGGCTAAACTCCTATCCTGGCATTACATGAGGTACGATGAGATATAAAAGCCTGTTGATCAGATAGTATGCTAGACATGAATATAATAATAATAATAGATACTTTATTGATCCTCATAGGGAAATTCTTTCTCTGCATTTAACTCATCCAGGGCTGAACACCTGGAGCAGTGTGCTGAACTCTACTGAGGCGCACAGGGAGCAGTTGGGGATTGGCTGCCATGCTCAACGGCACTTCAGCCATGACTTGCTTAGAGTGGGGTTCGAACCAGCAATCTCTTGGTCCCCAGCCCTTTACCCTATTCATTAAGCCACGGCTGACCCAAAGCGCTATCGGGTATAGAAAATAATCAGCAGTCAATCTAGTAACTAAAATCTAGTAAGGACAGATGTGAGTAATCTGATGAGATTATTGTAAATTTATAAAATCTATGATCCACTGAAGCACCGTTTCGTTCAAATTGCATCCATGATCTAGAACTGCTGACCTTATACACACACACACACACATGTGCGCGATCGATGCCTCTGAAATCTGTTTAAATCAATTAAAGAGACATCTGGTAGCATTTAACCACAATAACAGCCAATCACATCTACATGAGAGCACAGAAGAAAGCAGAAAATAAAAGGCTTTAGCAGTCTTTAAGAGAGCTCCCAACCACGCACTGTGCAGCTTGATTCATGGCGTCAGTGTGTCTTTGCTATCGTAATTATGGAAAAGTATTGCGCAAAAAAATGCACAAGAGCCATACTAATTCTTTAGCGTAACGTATATTAAACCAATAAGAATGTCACTTGCGATTCCCATTAAGATCCAGTTGCAGTCTGGTGGATTGCTATTTCAATCGCGTAGGTACCTGCTTTTCTTTACCAGCAAATTATGCTCTGTGTGTGTGTCTGACAAGCGGGAGTGTACACACTTTGGGCATGTGTTCACGTCTGCCTAGGTCGTTTTCAGTCAGTTGCTCACCTGTGTTTTTCATTGCCAAGATAGCAATCCGGCAGAAATTTACTGAATATTTTGAGACCGCCACGCCCATCGGCGTAGATATATATTTGCAGGCACCGTTGCTATTTAAACGAGCAAACGGAAGGCATAAAAATAGACTGTTGGCAGGGTGTAAGATAGCAATAAGCATCTTCACAAGCCTTGTGAAGTGTGTCAGATAAGACTCTTAATTGTAAGCACGTTGGTATTTAAACGAGTAGACAGTAGGCGTGAAAATAGACTGTTGTTGGGGTGTAAAATAGCAATGAACATCGCGAGACTTCTTGCTCAGGGTGTAAGATAAGGCTCGAAGTCTAACAGATTATTATAATCTATATTACAAGCTTAATCAAAGTTTAGTGGACCATTATTATTTATTTTAATGTTTTAGCAAGAGCGTAATCCTAAGAAGTTTAGAAAATGACAAAGGCTATGGAATGTAAGACAATAAAATAGAGGGACATAGCTTAGAGGGACATACAATAGCTTTGAGGGACATACAACCCCTCAAATAGTAAACATAAATTAAAAGGTTTTAATGTATGATAATTACATGCAAATTTATTCATTGTAATATATTATTAACAATTAAAATTATGAAAAATTAATTTGACCACTGGTCATTTTTCCGGGCTTTATTTATTGCTTTCAAATGTGCTTTGAGCAGCACTGTGGCTCAGTGGCTCTCAGCAAGAGGTTCGATCCATGGATGGGGCAACCCGGTAATTTCTGTGTGAAATTTGCATGTTCTCGAAGTGTTTGCGTGGGTTTTCTACATGTGCTCCGGTTTCCTCCAACAGTCCAAAGACATGCAAGCTAGGTGAATTGGAAATGCTAAATTGTCATTAACTTGTGTATTGATATGTGACTTTGCATATGATATGAGACTTGT
>JAOUQT010000016.1:7537011-7547322 GCA_025769995.1 Xyliphius kryptos | reverse complement strand
TCTGCTCTTACTGGTGCAATGTGCAATTAATGAAGATTGGCCACCAGGCTTGTCCAATTTAGCCATGAAACCTCTCAAACTAAATTGACGGGTGTTTCAGTTTCATTGTCTAACCCCTGTATTGCCTAATAATAATAAATTATCTACAGTTAACAAGTCCTCGAGGAACTGCACTTCCTTTAGTTTTCTTCAACTAGATTAAAAACAGTTTGTACAGTACTTCTCATTTTTACAAGGTAACATTGATGCAGAGCAGTTTAACGGAAACTATATACAGGATATTATTATAAAGGTTATATAAATTACTTTTATCCCTAATAATTTCTATTTCTCTAAAAATGGCCGAATGGTAACAGTGATATTCTTTATTTCTATTATTTTGTACATTGTAGATTAATATTGAAGACATCAAAATAAAGGACCACCACTATGTAATAAACATAAAAAAAAATTAAAATTAATTTTATTCATTTTCCTTTGATGGCAGTTTTTACGAACACTGGAGTATTTTTTTTGTCTTGTCAAAGGTGAATTTGTGGAATTTCTGTGTGTACTTTCGAGATCATCTGTGTAGTGTCATAAAACTAAAAGTCTATAATGGCTAAAATGAAAACATTCACTTTAAAACTGATTGAGTTGTTTAGTTGCCAGTAGTGATCAACATTTGACTGGTATTGTAGGTTTTCTTTGTAGTAAAAGAAATGTAAACTTTGTTTTATCTCATGTTCTCTTCTCAGAGACACAGAAATAGACGAGCTACAGAATCAGTTGTCCAGGATGCAGGAGGACTGGATTGAGGAGGAATGCCATCGTGTTGAGGCCCAACTGGCCTTAAAAGAGGCACGCCGGGAGATCCAGCAGCTGAAGGAGGTCATTGATGTTGTACGATCCAGCCTGGGTGAGGAAGACTCTGGAGTACAGAAGTGTTTCCAAGACATCAATATCCAAAACCACAAGTTAGAGACACTACTGCAGAGCATGGAGCTGGCACAAGCTGGACCGGCAAAAGTTATGGAGGCCCCAGCTGCGGGTGGGGCAGTGGGGGCTGAGCTGTGGATTGGTGAGGGATCAGTGAGCTGTTATAAAAGCTCACCAACCCACTCACTGACTCACAGCTCTACCTACACTAAACTGTGTGAGCTAGCTCCACAAGAACATAATGAAAATGGCAGTGGCTCAAGTGTGGAATGCTGCCTGTCAGCTGAAGGTACTCAGGACAGTGGCTTTGTGTGCTGTGGGGAGTTGGAAGGCAGTGTCGCCACACGGGCAGAGCTGCTGCTGGAGGCTGCTTGCCTATCAAAGGAAACGGCATCATTGCTGAGCACTTGTTCACGCTTGCCACACTCAGCTACCTATGATGGACTGTGCTGTGGAAAGACACAGATGTTGCCGCTGCACTGCAGCCTGGGTAGATCTGCTAGAGGAGAGGCAACGAGCATCAGTCACCCATGCCTGTCACATCACCACTTGTACCTGCACCACCTACGAGAACAGGCAATCCAGACAGAATATGACTCTGGACCAGCCTCAGCCCCAGTCCACGGAGCCGTTTTTGGCTCTGACTTGGACACTATTGCTGAAGTACGCACTTTCCGCTCTCAGGCTTGCAGCCCTACCTCTACCTGGCTGTCGGATGAGTGTGACGATCTAGATTCAGTCACCACAGAGTCTGTTATTACAGCCACAGCTGGAGGAAACCCTGTTTTCACAGAGTCTGTCTCGCTAGGTGCCATGCAGTTTGCTGCAGTGGAACCAATTAATAAATCTGCTGCTAGTGAATCTGCTATGGATGTTTTTAATGAGTCTTTTGCTGTTTTGCCCACTGCAGCAATACTGGAATCTGATCCGTTACCAAATCCTCCTACTCCAAATCCACCTCCAAGCCATGATTTCGCTTCCTCCCCAGTGCCATTGTCACCACTGTTGAGGGAGAACAAAGAGCCCATGCCACAAACCACCCAGCCACAACGTGTAGCCTCACAGTCAAACATCAATGGGGACGCTATTATTGACTTGGATGGGGATAATAAAGAAGAGGAAGATGAGGGAACAGCCAATGCACCAAGCGCTGACTGTGGAGTGCCTGTTAAGAGCTATTGGAGTCGGCATTTTTTAGTGGATCTCTTGGCTTTGGCAGTGCCAGTGGTACCCACAGTGGCATGGTTGTGTCGAGGCTCACAAAGTGGCAGCCAGCCCATGTACCACATTGTGTCTTTGTTGCGTGGTTGCTGTACCGTAGCTCTGCACTCCCTTCGTCGAGGGGGAGGTCTGCGCCATTACCCTGCAGGTGGAGGAGGGCCAGGGGGCATAAATATATGAGATCAGACCATGAAGTTGTTTGGATCCTCAAGATACTCACATTACTGTTTGAGAATCAGACCGTCAGGGAAGGTGGAGTGTTTTTGGAGAGCTGACTGCAGATCAAGAGGCAAGATCATCATTAGTACTATCCTGCCCATAACAGCTCTAGTCTTGATATAGTATATAGACCTGATATAAGACAGAAGAATGTGGGGGGAAAAGTGTTTTCCTAAGAAATCTATTAAAAACCGGTCAGTCTTTTGAGGTTACTATCGGAACGTCTTGAGTGACCCTGATATGCACAATTAGATTACATAGATGATGATGCTGGTGGCCTTCTGACAGACAGAAACAGAGTGAGGATGATGCTGGTGGCCTTCTGACAGACAGAAACAGAGTGAGAAAAAGAAAAAAATGTGTCTTATTCTCCATCTTCCGTCTCCTGATCAAATGATGCACCGATCTGGGCGAATCTTGTGCTTTGAAAAATGATATGCGAGTATTAATACATGCAAGATATTATACAGTGTAAATCGAGCACCTAAACAAACTTCAGCAGATTTAGATGCGTAGTTAGTTTTCGGAGTATAGTACAGCTAAACTATTTATAAGCTTAGCAGATACTGTAACCTACCAGGGTTCCAGGTGGCTTCTCTTGCTAGAACATAATTCATAGGCAAAATGTACATGGAACGCATTAGCTTTGTGTTTTCCCAAAACAAACTTATCAGAGGATTATGTGAGGGCTGTATTTGTAAGAAGTAAAGCACTAAACGACATAAAGGAGGACAAAGAACGCAATCATACGATGTTTTTAGTAATAATTCATCATTGTGGTTTGAATAGATTCGGTCTAGAAAAGGTCTATAATAGATTTATCTAGAGGTACATTTCATATTTCGTTTGCACTTTAAGACTTTGTCAATGTTAATAATGTACATACTACAGTAGTACATCATGGTACATTCTAGTAGTCGTCTATTCAGTGTTTCGTGTTGATGAAGCGTCTCTACGTGGTGTGATGTTCATAGATGTCCCTTGCACTAAAATTCACTTTATCAACTGTGTATGAAATGCTCAATGTGTAGGTCCGATATTCACTTACAGATCAGTGAAATAGCCACACATTTAGATGTGCATAATATTAATAACGGACACATTTCAGCCATAAAGAAATCAGATATAACACATAAAGCACTGGATAGACAGTTAAAATAAATAGAAATGACTTGTCTTAATTACTCACTGATTACAAAACAAGTTGCCTTTTGTTCTACACTCCATTTGTGAGCCGCTTTGTGTGTCGTCAACTGACTCGTGTAGTACATTCACATGAATGTTGTCCAGCCGGTTTATTATTTGCCGAATTAAACCATGACAATCGTTGTGTTGTGCACTGTATATTTAAATACATTCAAAGTACTGTAGTGTACAGTTTAAGTAAATATGCTATATGCCTCATTGTGAATGTTATAGCACTTGTGTGTTATTGTACAACACTGAACACAAGCATAAATATAACATTTATAAGAATTTATCGTTTAATTTTATAGGTTCTGATTGTATTAGATGATAATTGTGTGGAATTGGTGTATTGTTTGACGGAAATCATTACCTATAACTAACTATTCAGTAAGAAGCCATTTAAATTTTCTTTAGTGCTGTTGATATTAGGATGGAAGCAAGATGATTGCATTGACGTACCAAAGGCCTTGAATGTTTTCTGTAAAGCCATAATTTTACTAAGGGATTGTATGTGTAACCTACATTCTTGTACATGATTTTATGAAGGGCTCCTTGTGTGGTAGCAAGGGGACTCCAGCGTGTGTGCTTGAAATGCTTGATGGTTCTTTTTGTTCAACTGCAATATTTTTATTCCTATGAATGTCTCATTATAGATTCGGAATTTATTAAGCATCTTGAACCCCCAGACAATATTTTATTTACAGTTAAAAGTGTCTGCATTAATTAACAACTAGGGGCAAGATTAATTTCCAAACATCACAGGATCATGAAAAACCTTGTCACTGTAGAGACAACCAAGTATTATTATTATACACTCACTGTACACCAATAACACCAGTTTGTAGAAAATGCAGTCCAGCAGATGGAAATCTGGAATTTGTCCATGGTGTATCATTGCTTTTAGTTAAATAAATCTGAGCTTTAACTCCTACATTAGGTACTAATCTCAGAATATAACAAAAAAGTGAATCATATGCATATGAATTATAACGCTATATTTTTTTAGCTATGTGCAAATTATGGTACATTTCCAAACGATATGTAAAAATGAATTAAAACATTTGTTTTTGAATAGTAGTAATGTAATTAATGTTTGTGAAATAACATATGACCAACCGTAACACTGCTATTTTAATACTCATCATGTACATGTACAGGAATCCTTGATCATGGCTGTATTCACTTTCATTCCCAACTCTGTATTGAAAAAGCCTATATTAAAACAGCATGGTGTGTCATCTCGCCTCTTCTTCAATTAAAATGTTTGTTATTTAGCTAAATAAAAGGTGTCTGTTACTGATAAAAGCAATATATCAAACACAGCTTTCTTATGTTATCCTATCATGGTCATTTACAAGTGCCTGTTTCACCGAAGTAAACACAAATAGCACTACGGTCTTTTCGTGGCTTGAGCCGATTAAAATACACGACCTTAGACCACTATACTTATTTATTTGCTTTTATTACAAGTATGTGGAAGCTATATTTGAATACATTGCAACTATAATAGAATTTACATAATGGCAGAAATTTTCAACAATGATTTATACATTTTAAAAAGCCAACTAAAATGGGGGTGGGGGGATATATATATATATATATATATAGCCTAACGCAATCAACCTTGTTTACATCCTGGCAGTGTCAGTCCTTGGCACAAAGTTCTTCACAAGGGTTACTGATGCATCCTCACCTGGTGGGTGACTTCAAAGTTTTAAAATATTTGAACTCATTGCCCCCAATCTTTATCTGTCTTAGGACGCCCAGAACAAATCCATTCATTGTTTCATTTTGCCCACTGACTAATCAGAAAGTGCAAGGGAAAAAAAATAATCATACTAAAAGATAGGTAATGGTCTATTATTGCTACATATGAAATACACTTAAACAATGCGATCATAACAAGGAAGATAGAAAAAATAGATACAAAAAGGCAAATTTCTTATGTTATACAAGAAAATGATTGAAGAAAGTGTTAATTCTAACACAGACCAGCCATGTGCTAGAAGGGCCTGATGGAGATTGCAGATGTTTTGTAAAAAGTCTGACGTGTTTTAAAGGCTCAAACCTCAGGCACGGAGTGATCCATTGCTGACCTCAGCAGGCCACCAGACATCCTGCAACAAGCAGAAAGAAATAAGGATTAGCACCTGTAGCTTTATAAGTTAGTAATTCATTTCTCAACAGCATGAACAAAACTAGCACAATGTTATAACATTAAATACATGATTTATATTTAATCCAAAGCAAAATGTAGGTTTCGATATAAATACAGTTTATGTATCTAGATACACAAACATATAGTTATATAAATAATATAAAAATTATATAAATTAACAATAAAAAAATATAAAATCATCTTTCTGCCTCTCTCTTTTATCCTCTCACTCCGACTCTCCTGTTCTCTCCGTCTCCCCACGCTTCTCTCCTCGTCGTCTTTAACAAACAGTTGCCCAATTTCCTCCAGTGCTATTTGGCACCAGCACTGGGGCCGGTCGTTGTTAACCCGGGCCATGACCGATCCGGTATGAAGGAACATTCAATAACACCCATTTAATTTTTGGCAAATGTTTTACACCGGATGCCCTTCCTGACGCAACCCTCACCATTTACCCGGGCTTTGGACTGGCACTAGAAATACACTGGCTTGTGCTCTCTAATGGCTGATTTAAAAAAATATACATTATATAATTATTCAAATAAAAACAAACAAATAATAAAATATTCTGTCACTATTGACGCTTTGAGTAATACTGTTTAATTTTCAATGAGCCATTTATCTGTTTCTCCCACTGCTTTTTATAAAAACCAATAATCAAACATGTTCTAAATGTCAAGAATTAACTCAAGACTTAGGTTTCAAATCCAATTAACCTTTACACAACAGGGAATACATAAGCATGCTCTGTTCAGTATAACCTTAGTAAAGCCTGATATGGTGTTGGATTTAAAGTGCTAACCTTTTAATCATATGCTCATAGATGATCTTGGGCATGATAGTGATGGTCATGGCAGTAGGGGATGAACTCAGGATGTCTTTAATCTGAGGATCCTGCAGACAAATGCAAAAGTAGCATTAAATTCAATATTGCTTCTATAGACATAGTTTAAATACACAATAAAAGTTTGATACAAATGAATAATATACAGGGCAGAATACATAGAAAAACAGCACATTATGCTGTGGGGTATTCAGTGTATTGAGGGGTATCCCCATCCATACTGCTCAATAAATATAATAAGAATAAGCATGACATACATCACTTTTAATATCACATACATCACTTAATAAAGGTCATTACAGTAGCCAGATCCAAACCAATGAAATCTCCTTAAGTAAGTTTAGATTTGATGTGATGGATTTATTCAGTGTCTATGGCTAAGGAAAGAAGAATGGTACTCGATGCACCAATATAATTGCAGAGATGAGCTCCAGAATCTGTTCCGATAGCATGTAGTGGCATTTGCATTTTCTGTTATCTGCCATCAGTCTGTAATGTTTTTATCTGTGTGCATCTTCTTACTGAGCTGTTAAACAGCATCAGTTTCCCCAATTTTATAGATATCAGTAAGTTATAGTTCACATATGGTTCATATAATTGTGTCTGCAGTTGCTATGCTTTATGAAGTTTATCTACGAGAATATAATGACTTATTGTAGCCTATGTTCTTGGTTCTTTTCTGGATGCTCCTTATAATTACAAGCTAAACAATAATATCTGCACAATCCAAGCACAAATAAAAAGCCCAAAATTGTAAAACATCAGCCAAAGCATTTGTAATAACATTGTCAACTCTGTGAAATTATAACACAAATGCAACCATTGAACCAATGTACATCATGCATGTGATATTAGTTTCACCCCTCGGTAAAACTATAATTCTAACTCACCTTAAGTCCAATGACATTTTGGCCATTGATTTCACAAATGTAATGTTCAGTCAGAAGGCCATTGCGGGCAGCAGAACCATCCTTTACCAGAGAAGTGATACGGCCAGATTTAAAGATGAAGCCAACATGGCCAGTGCTGTCCTTATGCATGGTGATGGTGCGCTGAAAGGGCCTGTAAGCAAAATCACCAAGAAAAATGGTATCCAAATAGTAATATTTAATAGAAATGATAGATCTTGAGAACAATAGGATCTTACATGATCTAGTAAATGAAATTCTAGTCACATTCTTGCATTACAGCATATAGTTATATTGTTTATATATTTTATTATGCCCTGCATTCGTTGCTTATAATGAGTGGTAATTTGAGTTACTGTTGCCTTTCTATCATTTCAAACCAGTCTGCATTTTCGTCCACACAACTGCCGCTCACTGAATATTTTTTTTATCATTTTCTCTAAACCCTAGAAATGGTTTCTGCATGAAAATCCCAGAAAACCCCCTTAAAATTCCTATTTGAACATATGTGTACATAAATATTTGAGTGAACATAAATCGGTTAGTGGGCTGTACACTGGTGTATCAATTAAATGTTGGTAAACTCAAAACAGCCAGCTTGATTTCAGTGAAGCATTCAATTTTCAATTGCATCTAATATTTATACTTCTTTAATTTCACTTGTTCTGCAATTTTGATCACCCGTGCAAATGTTATTCCTTTCCGATTAAATGCAGGCCACATTTAGAACATAAGACATACAGTATCATTATTTCCAATAAACAGACCTGTTCCACAATTATTGGCACCCTTAATTTCTTGGAACTAAATGAATTTGATCAATTTAGGTCATTTCTACTGTAGTTTATGAAGTGGATCACAGTATCTAGGAACCTTTAATTAGTAATTTATCACTTCCTGTTTTCCTGGGGTATAAATAGTCACTCTTTAACATGGAAAAGACAAGAGAACACACTATTCAAGTAAGGCAGATGTGTGTCAACCTTCATGAATTAGGCAATGGCTTGGTCAGATGAGCCCAAAATAGGGCTTTTGGCAACAAACACTCTAAGTGAGTCTGGGGTAACATCAAGGATGAGTACGCAGAAAAACACCTCATGCTCACTGTTAAGTATGGGGAAGGATCTGTGATGCTGTGGACCTGTTTCTCCTCCAAAGGACATGGGAACCTTGTAAGAATACCTGAGCTAACTCTTTGATATAGATCAAGACATTTTGAACTCCGGCCTCTGCCGAAAAGCTGAAGATGGGTCATTACTGGGTCTTTCAGTAAGATAAGGACCTTAAACATGTGGCCATGTCTACTAAAAAATAGTTAGCAAGGAAACAAATTCAAGCTCCTTTCATGGCCATCTCAGTCCCCAGACCTCAACCCAGTAGAAAACCTGTGGGGTAAGGTGAGGAGGACAGTGCATACATGGACCAGGACTGGACAATGGTTGAATGCTTGTGTAGAGTTAAAAAAGGCAGATGAAGTATTGTCTTATTGGCAAAAGGAGGTTGTACAAAGTACTAACAACAATAATTGTGGCACAAATTATTTCATTCAAGATTTCTCAATGTGTGATTTCTTTTCCTACCAAATAAAGGCGCTTGAATTAAAGCTTAGATTTTTTATGCATTGTTGTCCTATTCTTAAAAAAATTATAATTTATTAGAAGCCAAAGAATACTTATTAACCAGGAGTGCCAATAATTATGGAGGGCACTATAGTATGGACACTGGTCTAAATAAGATTCTAAGATTCTTGTTTGTTGGGGGAACTTTGTGAAAGTCTCGATAATACAAGGACATCTCAAGTCCCATGAGACAAAGTTTACTTATATTTTTGGGCATTTCTCTTTCTGAAGGTTTTTTAGATCCCACTATCTGATCTGGTTAAGTTTTAAATGGTACGCTTTGGAGAAGAACCTTTGAGGGCTGCATTGACTGACAAGTAACTTGTGCTCTGTCTCAGTAAGAATATGTACCAGAGTGCTTGGCACTTGCACCTCAGGTAGAGAGGGGGCTCACCGGCTTCAATGTAAATATAGACTTTGTACAAGAATAAATTGAAAATAAAGTGACCTGCAAGTGGCCATTTTATATTTTTAAACTAATGCATTACTGTATAGGAACAGTGTACAACTAAGAGAACAATATCTAGTAAGTCACAGTTATATTATAAAAAAAACAAACATCTCACACTAATTACATAATTTTATCAAATGGACTGACCTATCACGAACCACAAGTTCAATGCGCATTTCTGCTGCTGCCTTTAGTGCCTTGTGGGCCTTGTCTGAACTCCAGCCAGCACAGTTCTTTCCGTTGATCTGCAGGACTTGGTCCCCAAAACGCAGACCAGCCAGTGATGCAGGTGAATTTGTTTGCACCAGTTGAATAAACACACCCTGGATGGAAAAGCGGTAGTATAAAATGGAATTTATTACATAAGTAAATGTACAGGGGTTAGACAATGAAACTCAAACACCTGTCATTTTAGTGTGGGAGGTTTCATGGGTAAATTGGACAAGCCTGGTGGCCAATCTTCATTAACTGCACATTGCACCAGTAAGAGCAGAATGTGAAGTTTTAATTAGCAGGTAAGAGCACGGTTTTGCTCAAAATATTGCAATGTGCACACAACAATATGGGTGACATACCAAAGTACAAATAAGGACAAATTGTTGGTGCACGTCTTGCTGGCACATCAGTGACCAAGACAGCAAGTCATTGTGATGTATCAAGAGCCACTTTTCCTCCACCAGCATCACGTTGTGACCTGGCCACTATCCTGCAAGAAGAATGGCCTAAAATCCCTCTGATCACTGTGCAAGACTTGTATGCGTCATTCCCAAGATGAATTGATGCTG
>JAOUQT010000016.1:7505295-7518749 GCA_025769995.1 Xyliphius kryptos | reverse complement strand
AGATGTGCAAATAATAACTAAGGTTTCATTGCAAAAATGGGGGGGGGGGGGGGTAATATAGATATGTACATACACCGATTCTGTTATAAATAACTAATAAAAATGTTTCAAAGCCCTGCTTTAAGGAAAACACTAACTTACAGAGGTTTGGATTTGCAACTACAAGCCACTTTCAGTAAACATCATTTATGAATTTACACATCCCATAAATCAGCTTCTCTAACCTGTTACAGTAACACTGTAGGCCTCATCTTTTTGTGAAAACTTGACATAATCTATACAAAGGCATGATTTGAGTCTCAAACTCATTTATTCATTTGTAATTAATCTATTTTAATATTATAATAATACTGATCAGTTATGAATCACCTGAACATAAAATATTGAATAAAGGATGCCTCACCAAATGTAAAGTCCATTTGTAAATTTATGTCAAATTAAGATTATTTGTGACAAGTCTTATCTAATTCATTGTGCTCAACTCTGGTGGCATTCAGGCGGGGGGGGGGGGTCATAGTATCTGTAATGGGTCTTTTTCTTACAGACATTCCAAATAGAACAACACATGATACTTGAAAATATATTTTTGTTGGTTTATGGTTCAGAGGAGCAAGTAAAGGCTGAGCTCATAAAAGGACACATTTACGCTTCTTCTTAGGCTCTGGTGGCTCCAAAGCAGCAAGTATGGCCTCATCAAAAACATTCTTCAGTCCTTTCTGTGAATAAAGAAAACTAATTGTTCATGCAAGCAAGTTTCTACTCATTTGAGTTGAAAAGGAGCCTCAGTTGTAAGAACCATACATTTATTCCACTTAAGCACCTACAGTATTCTTATATACTTTAAGCAGTACTGCAGGCCAGAATCATCACTACATTCCACCATAATTCAATAAAAAAAAACTAAGCTGAAGGGAAGATTCCTCAGGGATACTTACCTGAGTTAAGGCTGAACACTCCACATATTTCACTGCCTTTAACTCTCTGGAAAGTTTCTCAGCAGTTTCTGGGGTGATGGGTTTCTGCTTGTTTTTGGCAAGTTTATCAATGGTCAGGGGATCGTCCCGGAGGTCAATCTGGGTTCCAACCAACAGGAATGGAGTCTTTGGACAGTGATGGGTGATCTCAGGCACCCACTGCACACAAACAATGAGAGAAGCAACAATAAATGTAAACAGCAGCATAAATGTGATCATTGTAAATGTATGAACTGATGTGAAGTAAAAATAGACTTGATGTCTAAAGAAACAATTTGTTCTCACTTTTTCTCTGACGTTTTCAAAAGATGAAGGAGAAACTACAGAGAAACAGACTAAGAAGACATCGGTTTGAGGATAGCTCAGAGGCCGCAAACGATCATAGTCCTCCTGACCTACAAACATGACAAACAAGGCAGTTTTTTTTAACATTAACTTAAGTTTAGTTTTTCATAATTTTCAAGTATTCAAGTTAAACACATCTAGCTTATTGTGCCACCCTTTGGTTGTTAGATAAATGGGTTTGACATGGCAGAGTAGGTTTGATCGGTTAAGCTTCATATAAGACTAAACTGAACTACCATTCAAATTAATGATTTGAGTCCAGTCTTATCATTTTCCCCAATTTGACCTTGCTAAGGGTTTCTGTTATACTTTGTGGATAGCCAATCAGAGTAAAGGGAACTAATGTAGAATGACAAACACATGGATGAAGTCTGTAATTGTGCTGATAAAACAGGGATCCTTTAAATTGTTATATGACAAACCTGCTGTATCAAATAATCCGAGGGTGTAAGGTTCACCACCAATCATTACAGTTACAGCATAGTTATCAAACACCTGGGGGGAAAAAACAAACATAAAAAGTAGTTTTAGGTCATATATTGAATATAGATCAAAAACTAACTATTCATATTTTTCATAATTTAATCATTAGATTTTTAATAATGGTTAAAAAAAAAAGACCGAATAAATAACTGGAGATATCCAAAAGCATTCCACTGGTCAAGTCATCAATAAGTTTATTGTAACTGAACTGGACCAAGATGTCTAAAAGATCTTTCACTGATTTGCACATTATATTGACTTCCAGCAAATTAAGTTAATAGATAGCCTTATCTCACAATTAAATAAAGATTATATTAAAAGCCGCTGTACTTACTGTTGGTACATACTCCGATGGGAACTTGTTTGTGGTGTATGAAATCAAAAGGCAGGTTTTACCTACAGCACCGTCCCCAACTACTACACATTTAATTGTCTGCATCGTTACACTTCCGAACCAGAGATCTACGGCAGAAAAGAAACAATGGTTTATTAATCAATGCTCATGTATATTTCAAATTATGATAAACTGTGCAGGAAACATAAGAGCAGAGTTGACACAATCAAAAAAAAAAATAAAAAATTCCCACCCCATCACTTCTATACTATAATATATTGTTCTTTAGCCAAGACGATTAATGTGGATTTATGAGTTAATCCCAATCGATAAAAGACATACACATACATTGGGGCAGTCGTAGGCTTGTAGGTAAAAAGCCGGTCTTGCGACCTAAAAGTCCCTGGATCAATTCCTACCAAGTACTATGGCTGAAATACTCTTAAGCAAGGAACCTAAGTCCAATTGCTTCCCGGGCGTCATATACAAGCCGGGTACGTGTGCTCATTTTGCTAATGTGTGTTTAACTTTATGGATAGATTAAATGTGAGGGACAAATCCCCTGTTTGTAAAGCACATTAGGCAAATAGATCACCTCTACACACAATTGATGGAATTACAGCTTATTAAATAAACAGCAGCAGAATCACTGTAAACCTGATATCACTTTCTTGTGGATGTTAAATTTAGTCTGATTAGCTGAAAACACACATTTGAAACACATTTGTCTGACATAAGTAGTTTACATTAAACAGTGAAACATTACATTTAAAAAAAAAAAAACTTTTTTAAATTTAGGTTGGCATTTCCTTACAGAACACAAACACTGATACTCATCAGTCACTTTATAAGTAAAACTTCCTGTTTCAACATTCATGGGCCATTTTATCAGCTCCACCTCTGAATAGAATGTATAGTGTGTGTAGTGGCTTAGTGATTATGTGTTTGACCAGCAAACTGAAAGTTGTGGGTTCAAATTCAGGACCATTAAAGTTACAAGTCTGGGTGCTCTGAAGGTGTAGGACCAACCCGGTGTTCGGATCCCACCCAAATTGGGATGCTGGTGAGTCACTTTGGATAAAAACATCAGCTAAATGAACTAACGTAATGTAATTTAGTAATCAAGACATGGACTGCTTTATAAGATGCTAGTTAAACAAGCAAAACGAGACAGGGGGATTTGGAGGAATTTGTCTGATCCGTGTAGCTAACAACATACGCCAGGGGTGCCCAAACATTTGCAAACGAGGCAAAATTTTATGAAGTAAAGATGGTTGGGGCCATTGGTTTCTTCTGACATTTTTCCACCATAAAAGTTATATGAAAATACACACCGTCTTAAAACAATTTAAAATTTTTACCTTGTAACCGAATTTAAGCAACTCAGGCACTGACAACCCTAAAGACATAGTTCTCTCATAACTGGAATCATATAACACTTAACAGATCAAATTTAAATTTAAGGTCAAGCAGCTTTACGGTCACATTCATGTTGTCATCAACTTTAAAACGTTAGTGGTTGTGTCAGATATCCACTCTAAGGGGCAGGCGAACGGTATTAGAATGGTGCTGCGATCATGTGGCAAAAGGAATTAATTAAAAATGTTTTTTTTTTTCTTTTTAATTCTCAGAGCCATAAATAACACAAGCTCGAGCATACCTGTATTATGACAAGCATCATCACGACATGCCATCGAACTTTAAAGTTAATTGGAGCAAAGAATGTAACACCTAAAAACCAGTCTAACCAGCTTTATATATTAATTAACTTTTATGTTACAAAAACAAATTGAATGTTGTGGACAGTCTTAACATAAACATGCTTTACATCTTGACGGTTTTTAAATTTCTTTTTGCTTTTGTACACTATAAATGAACATTTACACAGAACGTGAAACCCAATGTATAAAATCTTTTACACACGACACGTATTACATTTTAAACAAGAACAGTGTCTACAGCGACGACGTTGTGTTCGGTTAGAAATCTCACCACAGTGCTGTTTAACATTCATAGTTAGCCTGCAATTACAGTAATGTCACTTTTTTAAAGTATAATGTTTGAGTCTATTAAGCGTAAAATTGCATATTGTGGCTAATCGTTTTAGCTTACCGGCTAATTTGACGCCGATTTTATTAGCTGTATCTCACAATTCCAACTTTCTTTGACTCGAAAGACCGTAAATATTTAACTCTATGTTACAAACAGGAAACATTTAACATTAAAAGTAAGTCTTACCAAAGGTGTTGATATATAATTAGGGTGAATTTTGACGCCACTGCAGACCAAAAACTTAATATGAAGTCGAGCAACAAGCGTCGGTCTCCGCCCGAAACCATCCGCGTCTACTTTCCAAAATAAAAGTCCCAGTGTGCTGCTTAAAGCCACAGTGTGCAAGATGTTTGGAAAGTAAATTTAAGCAACGTTTTTCAACTTTACAATGGGATCCATGGTGTGCCTTCAGTTTGATCCGTTACAGATTATTGACAAACCTTTATCAAACAGGTTAGATGGAGCAAAGAAACAGAAATATGCCGAGTTCCTTCGTGTTTTTTACAATGTCACACCAAGGTCCCATATAAGAAAAAATAACCAAAGAACCTTCTCAGATTTCAGGCTAAAATTGGCCACTGAGTTCTTTACAAGTAAAAGAAACTTTGTCAACTTAACCATATATTGCAAAATTCTGTTACAAATATTTAATATTACTTATATAAGGATGCCGTGGTTATGGTGACTGATGCTCTTGTCTCACAGAAACGTGGTCTTGGGTTTTTAGTGATGCTGTGGTTTTATTAAACACCTCGCTGACACTGCTGGGATAGGAATAATGCACCAACCACAAAATACCTGCTCTGTGGCGCTACTGTTGGGGTCCTGACAATTAGAGAACAGAGTAAAGACGACAGTATGTACTGCAGTCTGTAATCGTAGAACTACAATGTCCATCTTTACGGTAAGTGAAACTAATTAACTAGACAAATAGTGGCGAAAAAGGTCTGGTGCTTATTGGAAGCAAATAAGTAATAAATAATATTGAAATTTGTGTTTCTCCAAAATACCTGAAGCAAATTCCATTTAAAATCTGATTTCAGATTGTGGTTTTCTATAAAAAAAAAAAAGGTTCAAAGAAGTACAGGCAGTGATTAAGTAATACTGTTTACATTAACAACGTGATTCTTCAATTTCACAGGACTTCCCAAATCTGCCAAAAGCACATGCCCGTGCTTGTCTCACTTTTATAACACACTACATCATTCCATTAAGCACGTTTGTCATAATTCTTTCATCATTTTGTGAGTCCTTCCAAATTAAATCTGCAACTTTGCTCTGCATACAATATGTGGCAAAAAGATGAGTGTTTAAATTAATTATTAGATCCTGTTTAGTTGTATGGCCTCCAACACTGCATTTCGTTGGAATCCAAGTTATTTAAATGTCAGTCCAGCAAATAGGATACAATAATTTAAGGTGTTTATATAACCTGCAAATTACTTTTTTGCAAGACTAATAAATTTTACAAAATGTGTTTCACATTCTGTCTTGTCCTTTTAAAAGTTTAATGTAAAGTTTAAAACTTTAATGTAACCACATCCTTTATTTTAACAAGATCATGGAAGTATATATTACTTACTTTAAAAATAATGGCATGTAAAAGTCTTGGCACTACTCATCAAAGTTAATGCTAATGTAAGTGTAGAAGCAAATAATGGGGAAACAAGTGAAATAAATAAGGAACCAATGTCAGAATCTTTTTTATGGAGAAGAATCTATGGTTTCATTTGTTTTAGCACAGCTTGGGGTGTGATGATGCAAAAACATTTTCCATCTTTCAAAAGGGGGCATGACAGAATAAGTTTGAAAACCTCTGCTTTAAACATTTTAAGCCTGATAAATACATTATAATTTAGAGCACCAATATTTTAGTCATTTTTATAATTGCTGCCTCCTTAAATTATGTTTCAGTATGGGTTGTTAAATGAGAGGTACTTCAAAAATAAGTACATAAGTTGATGCATAAGTGTGGTAATTATGTGATAAATATTAAGTGAGCATATATAAAAGTCATAACATTGTTTATTGGTCAAGTGGTGTTGCACTATTTAAATAACCTCAGACTTGACAAACTGTAAGTATTTGATAAAAAGATTTATTAATTGACTCGTCAACATATAAGTGACAGTCCTACCACATTTTCTACCCAACCATGTCCGTCTGCACATTTCACATTTAGTTTGTTAAATACAATATATATTGAAAATGATGCCAGGTAAAATAAAATACAAAAACAGGGGTCTTTCATGCCACCGTCACTAGGGTTTGTTCTTTAGCAGTTCAAGTTTAAAATACTGTAAAGCTACATTGAGACAATGTACTATTGTAAAAAACCAAAAAAAACACTATATAAATAAATAAACTTGAAAATCCATAGCTGACCACCAGCTACAATTTAATAACCGCTATTATAAAGTTAAACCCAAGCCCACTACTTAACAAGTCACATATAAAAAATCACACTTCATTAAAAAATGGACTAGTGATTTTAAAAAGCTACATCTTTTAAATACAAATGTAAAAATTCGTAAAAATCCTTAAAATAAAGTGATAAAATGATCAGCTGAATCAGTAATAGCTTAAAAACATTGTTAAGATGAATTTAATTAAAACAGTCCTGAGTGGTGATTTCTGACAAAGTGATATTTCCTGTAAAACCCTTATTTTGAAGGGACTTCATCGCATGCAAAATAATCCTTAAGTGGAGCCAAGAGATGTCTGATCACTGGAACACTCCAGGATTTGCCCAAGACCTTCTGTCTCTGATTGCGTCCCATGTTCTTGACATCTGTGTAATGCTTTGGAAATCCAAAAATCCTGATTCCAAGCAAAACGTGGTGGAAATCAAGTGTTAAAATATATTCAATAAGCACAACACTAGAAATTACAATTGCTTTTTAATGCAACAATCTAACCAACCAATCATCTGACAAAAGTGTATTTTGAAAATAAATACAAACACAGGCGATAATAATAACTATTAGAACAGTGAGGGGATAAATCCTAGTGATATTACCCATAGCATGTTTATTGGTACAATTTGCTGCTAATTCTCTGGGATTTTTATACATTAAAATCATTAAAAATGGCAATCAAGTGATTGTCAGAATGGTGTGAGCTGACATATAAGCTATGATCGTCCAAAGTACATTAACTCTACAATTGCAGATAAGCTATTTGGGATATTTCACCATTTACCGGAAGGAAAAAAACAATTTAGTCAGTGTTTGTATTATTCATACCTGATTCTTGTGATAAAAAGGCAGAAGTGCAGAATATCCCAAAATATGGCATTGGAGTGCAAATGAACAGTAGTAGTGTTGTGCTTTTTTTATTATTAAAAAAAAAAATAACAGCAGAAACACATCACCCCAGCATCACTATGGTGATGCTGAACTCACTAGAGTTCCTGATAAAGTACTACCTTAGTGAATTAAAAAGAAAATACATGACTCACTTCTCCAGTTCTGTGATCCATATACCATCTTCTTTTCCATTCATGATAACCGGAAAATTCTGTTTGTTGTTTCCTTGCTTGAGTGAGTTTGAGTTTGAGGTAATCGTCCGCACTTTGTCATACTTAAAAAGAAATAACAAAAACTGTTAGTACAAAGTTAGAGTATGATGTGCATAGTATTATTAAACTTTGAAAAATGTTCTGATAAAACTAGTAGTGATGTCATTACAGGCGTTAACAGGAGTAATAAATATTCTTAGCTGAATAAAGCGACTTGAAGCTAATATCTCAATATTACAAGAAAAAAATAATTCTCCCATACCCTAGCGACACGGCCAACTTCAAGACATTCCTGAAGGGTCACTTTGTCAGTCAGGGAAGCAGTAATCGGTCTAATCAAAAAGAAGATGTACAAGACATAAATTACCAGAAGTAAACATTTTACAGCATGAAAATATGATCTAGTTTGATATGGTCACAGTTAATGATCACAGTATTTATAGATGTTCACAAGTTCTTTTTTACACATGTAGAACAGAAAAGAGACGTAGCCAATTAATAAATAATTTTTGAGGGGTAGCAGTTGAATAAAGCAGAACGTGATCAAAATTTGGTCATAAACCTCGCCCTGAAAATTCTCCAGTTTTTCATGCAGCTGTGTGACTTGCTTTTTCGCTGATTGCTATAAATGTTAAAAGTAGCGGTTTTGTTTTATAGAAAAAAAACCAAGGACCAACTCAGTGGGCCTTCAGCGACCAGGAGCTGAACAATATAATCTTGTTTAGACATTCATGGGCATACAATAAAATACACACTTTCATTTTCTTTCATGCTTAGATAAGTGAATATTTAGGAGTCTAACATCTGGAGAGCATCAAAGGCTATACAGTCATAGGGGGTGTGGTATGTCTTTGGAATGTTGAAGAAAGCTAAAGTCCTGCAGAAAATGTCACACAAGGTCCTTCTCATTGCAGAGCAGAAGCTGCCCTTTTCTCTCTAAAATTATCTTTTTTTTACTCTTTCCATTTTTAATTTTGAAAAATATTAAAATAATTATTGTTTGCGATTTTTTTTTGGTAATTTTTACATGTTTACATGAAAAACCTTTATTAACATGTACCTGTTCATGCCTGGCAAATTCCCCCAGAAATAGCGTGCTCTGTGTGCTGGGCTCACTTTCACAGCATCAACAAGGACTGGGTTACACTGGACAAACAGAATCAAAGAAGACTGTTATCACCAAGTTTCCTTCCTTTATGTAGAAAAAGTGAAAACAGTCTAGCAAACAATCTTATCAACTGAATTGAAATGAATTGTGGATGGACGAAAATTTCAGCCCAAAAATGTTAAGTAACCACGAAAAACCCATCCATAAGGACAATTTAAGATAAAATATCTAAATATTGTATATATATATACACAGTATATATTCATTTAGTGTAGTAAATATAATATTGTTTAGTGAAAGGATTAATGATACAGACCACAAAAATACACTAACAGTTTTAAACTAAACTGTCTCACCTCCAAAAATCGACAAATATCAGTTTTGTCTCTGTTGGCCATAAACACTACATTTTCAAAAAGCCAGAAAAAGGGCCGCGGGTCATCGTCCTTAGGCCTCATGATATTTAGCACCCGGTAGTAATCGAAAAAGAGCCGTCCTGTACCCTCTGTAAGCAAAAGAGCACTTGTTATTAAAATAAACAGTGAGAAAAATCTAAGCATTGATGGTTACTCCTCTTAACTTACTGACTTTTGTAGTTCTCTCACATGCAAGTTTAAAAAAATGACTGAATGTAAGAAAACAGAGACCAGTAAAGGTAACATTTCATCAGTTATATTTATTTATAATGGGTCTGAAAGCGAATACCTTAAATTAAAAGCAGCCGTTTAGATTAAAGAATTTTTGTTAAAATATTTTAATTGCAGGATGTAATGAAAGATCATAATGTCACATTTAACAAAATACATTTTCAAGGATAGAAATTTCACAGTGTTGCAACTTTAAAAGGAATAATAATCACTTAACATAAAGTTACAAAACAGAAATTTATAAAATCTCTCTTACCAAACAAGCCTTTTCTAGCTGGGTTTACCATAGACAAGTCGTTACATGGACTTCCTCCAATAAGAAGGTCAAATGGACCCCAATTTTCGATCTAAACAAAAATAAAAGATTTTAAACAAACAGTCTTTTACCCATTTGTCAGATTTAATATGTCACATTTTCTAGCAAGACATTTTAACATTTAATAATTGTACTAGTCACTTAGCCTGTAATAATGTTTCCTGCAAACAGTGTAAACACATAATTGATCACACTGCCCCGGTGAAATAGCAACCGCACAATGCTTTTAAAGGGAATGGCAAGTGACGCTCTAATTGGGTTATTGCACGTGACACCCAAAACGCACTAATGAATCAAGTCATCAAAGACACACAAACACGGCCTAAATCCAAGTGCAAAGCTTACTAAACATTGCTAAAATAAAGGCTACTAAGCCACTTCTTGGTGGTTGTAAAATTATATAGACCTAAAGGATCCTATAGAGTATGTCAAATTTCATTGTACTTAAGGCAAATGTGTGGATTTGTAAAGGAAACACCAGAGGTGGCAGAAGTACTTAAGTCCCATACTTATTAAAAGTACAAGTATATTGTAAAATACTTACTTAATTAAAAATTGAAGTATAATTACATTTTTTACTCAAGTAGAAGTATACAAGTACATGTACCTACATGTGCTTAAAGTAAAAGTATTTAACAGGGTACCTTTTATTCAATTTTAAAGTGCACAAGCATTATCACATGACAACATGCAGTAAACTGCTTTAGTTTAATATTGTTCATTTAACAAGAATCCAACCCAAAACCATGTTAATATCAGATTTTTTTTGTATATTAAAAGGCCCTGACATATTACTTGAAGGTTCTGATGTGCAAAACAATTAACCAAAGAAGGTTAAATTGTAAGTCAGTGTACTGATTATGAATATTGAACAATACAACACTGAACACGTATAGTGTATAGGGCAGCTAAATGCTAGGACTATATATAATCAGTTTCTCAGTATAATGCTTTTCAATACAGGACAACATTAAAAAGCATAATTAAATCATAAGTCAGCAAAGTAATATAAATTGCATAACGTGTTTAAATTTTCCTCTCTTCCGTGAGTTTTACAAATTAATATTGATTAGTAGGTTGGGACTCAATGAGAGTTATGTTAGAACTACTGATTTATTTAAGTGACTTTATGTATAAAATAATTGCAACCCAAAAAAATATTAAAGATGAAATGGCCTCAAATTACATAAAAGCTTACTGCAATGTGCTTTTCAAAACTCACCCATGAATTCTTAAATACCATGAGCGCTAGTTTCTTTGGCAGACACAAAAATGCATCTCACTCGACAATACATTTGTTGAGCCAGACACGTCAAGTAATGATTGGTCTATATCTGTCATCCTATCCAATCATAAGTTCACAACAACCCCCCCCCCCCCCCCATCAGGATTCTGATTTAAACTTTAACAGCGGGTTAAAACATACAAAAATACAACATAAAATCAACCTATAAACAAATGTAGTCAAAATAAAGCTGTTTTGAAAATGTAGTGAGTAAAAAGTATTAAGTGACAGAAACACTTCAGTAAAGTAGATACCTAAAAACAACTTTGACAAAGTACATTTACTGCATTCCTTAACCACCTCTGAGAAACACATACACACATTATTTTACATTCTTATATACAGAAGACGTATTCTGGTGATCCTATCAACATATATTCAATATTCAGGGATTCTGAATTGTAACCCTGTGTTCTGGCCCCAACTATTAAGCGTCTGCTAAATAAAAGCGTCTGCTAAATGACCAAATGTAAAACACAAAGAAAAAAATAAACTGTATGAAACCTACATGTTTTTTAGTGATTTGTCGAACATCATCCACTTGGATAATTCGTCCATCATGATTCACCATAGAGACTGCAATAGACTGATCATCTACTTCTGATGCAATATACTTTTCCACCTTGAAGCCCAGATCCTTTAGTACCAGGAATCCTAAATATAAATGCACATCTTGTTTCAATATACTGTAAAAGATCAACTTACTCTTAAAAATATCACTTGATGTTCTTTACCTACCTGTACCTATACCATCAAATAAGGAGAGGACTCTGATGGGACGCCTCTGGCTGGCAGGGATTGATGGATAAACACGATGAGGCTCCTGTAAGTTAGGATTAAGGTCAGCCATGTATAATCATTGCCTTTGCAAATTCAAAATAATTATGCAAAAGGCCCTTCCAGATCATTCACCACCCAAATAGTACCTGATCTGTTGTGGTCCTGTAGGGGTCCAGACCATTACAGAACAGTGTAAAGAGGACTAACAAAGTATGTAGAGAAACAAATGGACAGTCTTTAATTGTACAACTACAACATGCATCTACATATTAAGTGGAGCTAATAAAGCTGATAATGAGTGGTGTAACTAATAAAGTGGCCAGTGAGTGTCCATTAGAATGAAATAACTTAACATAATCATAATAAAACTGAACAGGTGAAAACTTATATATAAATAAGGCAGTGGGAAATGTGCAGTGGAAAGAACCAAGGTAATTATGAGAGAAAGAATGCAAAGCAGAAAGAAGCACCATAAATCAAACATTATTTGTTGCCGTGCGTGATAAATCTAAGGATTTTTACAGCCCTTTTATCAAGTACAACAAAGGACAAAGTTGGGCTATCAAGGGTACTAAGAATACAGTGTTCCACACATCACCACCTTCATAATGTTACACAGATGATGCTCACATTTTAAAACATACTGTATTTAAAACACTGTACTTACAAAAGTAAGTAATAAATTAACCCATAGCATTAAAACTTTAAAAATAAAGGTCACATACAAATTCCATGGCACTGTCGTTGGCGAAAAATTCCTGAACTCTGATACTCCAGTCGTGTCGGGGTCTTAGAGCCCCCGAGCTGTTCTCCGGTGCACACAGGTAACAGATCCATGGGTCAATGTCCTTTAGCTGATCAAAAGTGTTCTCACCAATCAGAATATCTACACAGTCAAAACAAAAAGAACTACATACAAGAGAAACAGTAGAGTTAGATATGGGTCCACTGCTGACTGTGAAAACAAAACAAATGTACCAAAATTTTCTATCCACTAACTACAAACAAAAGTTCACCTATTACTTTTTGTTTTCATGCTCACTGTCACTTTTAATCCCTCTATTAATTATACAATTAACTCTTTAAAGGTTTTTAATTAGACTATAGTCTTTGTTAAAGACCCCCTTTTTAAACCCTGTTCTTCACTTGGCAGAACCCTTATAAGACCATGATATTTATAGCAGATATTGTCTGTCGGGCTGTCGGTGACCCTCAACACTAGGGATGAGTGATTTTATGAGTAATCGATTTTGCCATTAATTGTGATTAAAGAAAACATTATTAATTAATCGTTATAGTGCCTCAACATAGTCATGATGACATTTATTACAAAAATATACACCGCTCAAAAAATAATGGGAAAACTAAAAGAACACTAGATATCAATTAATAAAATATTTCAGTTGAAAATCTTTATTTAATAGATAGTGGAATGCATTGAGAACAAATTAACATAAACATTTATCAAAATGTCAATCAAAATGATTATCCCATGGAGGTGTGGATTTGGAATCCTACTCGAAATCAAAGTGGAAAATCAAATGACAGGCTGATGCAACTTCAGTGGAAATTCCTCAAGACAAGTTCAAATGAGGCTCAGTAGTGTGTGT
>JAOUQT010000016.1:7419760-7432757 GCA_025769995.1 Xyliphius kryptos | reverse complement strand
AATAGACCCTGGACAGGGCGCCAATCTATTGCTGGGTACACACTCACTCACACACAGACTACAAGGGCAATTTAGAGCAGCCAATTCATCTTGAATCCGTGTTTTTTGGACTGTGGGAGGAACCCAGAGAAAACCCAGAGGGAGACAGGGAGAACATGAAAACTCCACCCAGTTTTGGATTCGAACCAGGAATCCAAATAACTTTTGTAATTGAGTATTTGCTGTGTTTTTTCTTTTATATTTGCTGGATGGCTTTTACTTGATTACTACAAAGCTTCTCAGATAAAGTTTCCTGTTTAACCAAATTGGAGATTCTGTTGATTCTATGAAGTCACAACTGAGTATCAAAAACCTCAAATCTTGTAGAGGGAGCTCTTAATAGTTAGATTTGTTTTTTTCCGTTTTCTTTAACCAAAAGCAAAAAAAAGGAAAATGAAGCTCATGGACCTCACACTTTAATGTAAAAGAATCTACTATAGGCATTTTGTGGAAAAGGCATCTGCAGTGAATGTATGCAAAAGAAGGCTGAAAGCAGCGTTTGATGTTCTGTAATAGCTCTTTCAGGTGCATAATGACAGGTGTCTGATTGTTTCCTTGCTTGGGGAAATGTAGAACATTAGAGATACATGTGCTTTTAAGAGCGGGCCTTTTACCAATGTGGAAGAGCTCAACGTTTTATCCTTCTTTTCCCCCATACTGTTTTTATAATCGTTTCTGAAGACCCCCCTCCTTTTTGCACCACTTTTATCCAAGCGAGTGTCCACGATCAGCAAAGAGGTCTTATATTTACATAAGGTTTTGCAGGCGAAGAGCTTGAAGAAGCAATACAGTGGCATTAGATAACACATTGCAGTAGTGCGAGTAGCTGGCGCCTGTACAGTATGTTTCGACTGATGAACTGGACTTGTTTTTAAAAAATGGGAAAATTGCTTCAAATAAACACCTGACTGATTGGAATCAAACACATATTTTATAGCACTTTTTACAACAGTACGTCGTCGCAAAGCAGCTTTACAGTGTTGCGAGCCTGAACCACCAAAGAGCCGGCAGGGGACAGTGGCTAGAAAAAAATCCTCTTAAGTTGTTTTTTTCTTTTAGGGAAAAAACCTTGTGAGGACCGAGACTCATCCCCCTTGAGTGGCGGGGCAACATCAACAGTGATACCAATTTACAAAATGTGCTGTGATCATGTGCAGTCTATTTTCAAAAATTGGAAAAACGATATCATTTCATTGAGGCCATTCCGCAGGACTGCAACAGCACTAATCCAACAGAAGTCCAGGTTCTGTCCAAAAACCGTCCTTATCATGAAGTTCTGACAGTCTTGTGGATTGTAAGCTGCTGATACCTCAAAGAAAACATATAAGAAAAGCAGTTGAAACTCATACGCCATGTTACAGCGAAGGACGCCTAGGGTTTGTTTTAGGGGTGATGGCACGCAGACCCAAATCTCTCATCATAATGCAGTTTGATTCTGATCCTTTTTAGGCTTCTGCATTCACAGCAGTCTTCAGGTGACCTCCATGAAACGAAAACAACATAACCCGTTCACAAGCCAGCTTACAGGCTAAAACCTGACTCTTAGCCAGTGAGATATTGGCACCGAGTGAGTGACAGGACAGTGAGACAGAGGCTCATTAATGTTGTCAGGTCATTCTCTCTGGTTTCATCAGGTCACCGATTCTTATCTGCCTCTTGGCGTTGCAACCCGTCTATTAAACAGAACAGCATCACTGATAACAAGAACTTTAGTCTGAAGTGGAATGGATTTCTGTCCGAACTAAACTGAAATCATGTGGCAGAATACTTTTCTAAACATTTTCTGTCACATGTAGACTTTTTTTGCCAAGTAAAGTACATTTTTATATTCACATTACCAGTCAAAAATTTGCTCCACATATTGTCCATTGTATTTGTTACACCTACTTTAAAGATGGACTTTAGTTCTGCAATTACAGACTGTAATCCATCTGTTTGTGGACTACACTACGTACTATGTTAGTCCCCATCACTCTGTTTAATTCCATCCCAGCAGTGTCACTGTGGTGTTTAAATGAATCTACAGCATTTTAAACACACATTTTAAATATACAGCTGTCGGTGGATGGTATTGCCAAACGTCCCGCTCCTGTTGTCCCATGGAACGCTCTTCAAGTGCTATGCGTTGTCACAGCTTACAAAGGCTGCACATGTTCATCAGGCGGAGCCACATCAGGTGCATTGATTCCTCCTATTGAAATCCCTCACCGACAGATCTGGTCTTCCTCCCTCAGCACTGCGCTACCATCACAATACCATGTTTTTGGACAGTGAGGAAACCGCAGAACCTGGAAAGAACCTTCACAGACCCGGGGAGAACTTGGAAACTGATTGTGATTCAAACCTGGACCTGAGATGCAGACGTGGTAACCACTATGCACTGCCCTGAATAATTTTTTATCTTACTGCATTTTACAAACCAAATGTGTATCTAAAACCACGCTTCCAACACTTTACGTCGCTTGGGGGATTCTGCATTTTCGTTGTAGTAGCTCTGCTGATGAAGGTGAACCACGCAGGCGTAATTTATGTTTTCTATTAACGTTTAGGCTCTTGGGTGAGAAACCGTGGACGAAGTCATTTCAAGCATTTAGTCTTTAATTTCCTGGGTGAAGGGACAGTCGGTTTTTAAAGTCTGCTCGACTGCAACAGGAACACCAGCTGTTAGCCTGAGAACTCGACAAGTTTCCCTGAATCCATGTAGTCCGCTAGCCCACTTGTCTATAGAGCAGTAAGGGGATTCATCCAGAACAGATGGTAACTCTGTAGTCAGGGGGGCAGCTGAAAATATTTTGTGTCTTGCATCTTAAACATTGTAGCTGGAAAAAGTTCTCATAGATGCTAAATAGCATGCGGGGGAGAGATGAGAGGCGGAGGATGGCGATCATGTGATAACCTAATGGAAATACTATTAAAAATGCAGGGCCATTAACATATGACATTTCCCAGTGTGCATCCTGTTTGATTCCGCATATGTTTGCTAAGTTATTGTAGGGAAGCGTGAAGGGAAAGTGGGGTAAGCGAAAGAAGAGAGGGAGAAAGCTGATGGAAAGATAACTACAGAGAAATTATGAGACTCTGAGGCAAATAAATAGGCTGCCATCTTTTAATACATATTATTAGGCAGCTCTCTTTCTCCTCTTGCTCGTCCGATGCTCCTTTCACTCACCTGCCTGGTAATGACAGTCGTTAGAGAATAAATATTTTTAATTGTATTGCTACCAATCTATTGCCCATCATGTTGATTCTGAATGGGTTGGTGTATGTGCGCCGAGCTCGAGGTGGGCGGCTCGTGTTGGGGGCCTGGTGAGGAAGGTTTCCACTGAGTGAGAGCCAGTTGCTGTTTAATTATTAACTGCCACCCCTTGATGCCCCCCTTAAATAGTAGAGCCTGAATTAATTATTATACACAAGTGTTCGTTTGCTTGACTGATAACTTACAATTTGTTTTATTTACAGGAATGATGGCCCACTATTAGCATACTGCAGCTGCTAGGTGTTTATCGGCGAGTGTGTGTCTCCATGTGGGAATGCAATTCGATGGTTAACTCTTCCTCAGGTCAGATTCCTGCTCACTACTAATAAGTAGTGCGCCTGTTGAAAGTTGTGTACACTTGGACTTGGCAAGTGTCGCTCTTACAACCTTGTCTTATCAGGCTGCTTATAATATCCTCCCAACTCCACCTGGTGCGAGTGAGTAAAATGGGGTGGGTGCGGACCTTTGTGTGCATTGTCACACTCACCAGAGGCCCTTCTTTAAAATTTTGATTGTTTTATGGGGAGTTGGTAGGGTGTGTTTCGGAAAGCCAGGGTAAAGGTTGCACCATAAATCATCCAAATGCCCCTGAAATTTGGACCTGGTGTTATCTGAGCTTTAGATTTAGGTATGTGGAGGTCCTGTTAGTGAGCTCAGATAAGCACTGTTAATGAGAAACTGATTGATCTTTGTAATTAGAATTATCGCTTACATGGGATGTTCTCCATGACCCCAAAAGTTCTCCAATTTCGGAGAACGTAGACAGTAGGAACGGATTGCTTTGGTAGAATGGTGGTATCAAGGCCAGGATCAGCTTAAACAGCTGAACCAGGATGTGAACTTTAGCATACATTCTTACGGAATGTTCTGCCATTTTTCTGACTGGGATTTTATACAGAAGGATGTGTGTGTATAATAGAGCCTAAGGATGAGGCTTAATCTGGACAGTGACCCAGCTTTTAGTAAGATGGTATTCATGATGAACCACAGATGGGGTTTGGGTATTTAACTCACTAAGCCCTAAAACTTGAGCCCTAAGCCCTTGCTGCTTTAGATCTCTGTAACCAGGCTGTGACAGATGCCCTCTACATTTTCCTTTGAATGAGAAAAGCTCAAAAGTTAAATATACAGTACCAGTCAAAAGTTTGTACACACCTCCACTTATTGGTTAAGCTCTTTTTCAAACTGTATGTCACAAAGCAGCTTTACAGTATTCTGAGCCTGAACTCTCAAAGTACAAGCCGAAGCAACAGTGGCAACGGTAGTTTTTTAAGGAAGAATCCTTGTAAGAACGGAGGCTCAGTGGGGGACTCATCCTCCTTGAGCTGCCAGGCAGCATCAAATGTTTAGGAAACCCATGTACAGATTGTGTAGTGATTAAACGTCCATAAAAACAAAAATAGTCCAACAGAAATCCAGGTTCTGTCCAGTAATTGTCGTTGCTGTAGTGCTCTATCACTGTTTTATATAAACAGCTAATGTTACCTCAAAGAAAACAGTTAAGAAAAGATAATAGTCCAATAGTTTTACAATTACGGACGGTGGTGCATATATTTGTGAACCCCAATAGTACCACCACAGAATTTAGATGAACCTACAGCAGCACTGCTGCACTATAACCCTTTGCAGAACTAACAAAAAACATTACACCACCCAATTTATATCTGTTCTATGATGGTCCTGACCATAGAGAACAGAGAACCAACAGTCTCTAAATGTAAAACTACTAAAGTCTATATGGTAAGTACAGAAAATACACAATGAAGCAAGGAGACGGTGTGTACACACTATTGACTGGTACTGTACTTTTGTTTAGTAAGTAGAAATGTAGATGTGAGGGTGACTCACTTCTCATGGCAAGATGTTTCCAGGTTTAAAGTGTTTCTTTCTGTGTCAGATTTGCAGGTTCTCTCTGTGTCTGCGTGTTTCCTCTTACAATCCATAGCCATAAAAGTCTTAATCTCATCTTAATGAGAGAGACAACATTGCACCCATTGTACCCAATCGCATCAACATTGTTTCCTTGTCTTATCACCAGTAAGCATTGGGATAGGCCTCACTGCACACCCCCCTCCCAATTCCCTCCTTTGGGATAAGTGGCCTAGACGAGGAATTCCTGAATCATAACATTCAAATGTAATATGTAAATAGACCTCTTTATTGTGTTTATTAAGGTTCATATGCCGTATGTCACGTAAGTACAGACAGCCAGCCCCACTTTTGCTCTGTAACCGTAAACACACTGTGGTGCAAGAACCACGCCGCCCATCCTTTATCCTCTGAAGGGGTTGAGGAGTTTAGTGCTTCAGAGAAATGAAATCAGATAAAGCTTTACCCAAGACTCCACATGCACATAAACACACACACACACACACACACACACACACACACACACACACACACACACACACACACACGCACATAGATGCAGACACACAGACAGACTAATGGATAACTTAAGCTTTAATGTTCTGCAGTGGGGTTGGATAATGCTATGAAGATAACATGTTTGCTTGATTTCCCGTTTCTACAGTTTTAACCTCTCGGCCAAGTTCACTTAAACCGATGACAAGCTGACTTAATGACAGCAGTTGATAAATGTTCTAACCCACCTATTTGTGTGTTTTGTTTAATCGCCTATAAAGCTCTAGCGATGGCGTAGTTCATTGTTCCTTTCCACGTTACCTGCCACCATGTTTATGTCTTTAAATATTATGCATTTAACTTGCAGGTTGGTTAACCTGCTGGATTTTTGCAATTGTTTATATTAGTGTACCTTATATTAAGAACCAATTTTTCTAAAGCATTAAAACACACAAAACCCCCCTATAACCCACTCCACACTGCAGCACCATTTATTTCCCGCTAAAGCACTCCGGCCCTGAGACTGCTGGACTCTTTTCTTCCTCTTCTCTTTTTTATGTTCTTATTAGCCTTGAAGACTGTGGGTTCATAAAAAGTTTGTTTAAAATGAATGTATATATACATATATCCTTCTGTCCATCTATTATCTTTCGCTTAATTCTATAATAGGGTTGTGGGGCAGGCTTGTAGTTTAAAAAAAAAAAAACAGCTTTGCGACCTGAAAGTACACGGTTTGATTTCTGGTCCCATCAAGTTCTATGGCTGAAGTGCCCTTGAGCAAGATACCTAACCCCAATTGCTCTCTGGGCCCTGTATACCAGACTGCCCACCGCTCTGATCTTCCGTATGCTCATCCTGGAGCCTACATCCAGGATAGGACGCCAATCTATTGCTGGTCACACACTCACACAGACTATACAGGGCCATTTCCCCTTGAATCCATGTTTTTGGGCTGTGGGGGGAATATAATACATACGTGGACACAAGAAAATATAAAAACTCCACCTACATTGGGGTTCCAACCTGGATCACTGAACTGAGAAACGATTGTGCTAACCACGTAGCCCCGATATCTGATATGTATAATTTAAATAATAGTTTGGCTTCAAAATAACTAATGCACTCTGCTGATTTTAAGCATTAACTAATATGATAAGATCTAATTATCTTCATTAATAAGTTCTAATACGGTTCAATTAAATTCGTTTTATAGAACGTCTGCCACCCCTCATCCACAGACTGCAGTGTGTGCTGTAGTGCCGGTAGCATTAATAGCAAATGATTTTAATTTGTAGTCTCTAAAATAATTTTATAGTCAGGGTAATAATATTAATAATTAATCTGCAACACTTGACATTAATGTCTAACTTAAAAGGTGAAGGCAAACCGAGAAATCAATTGATACATTAATACAAGAACAATAAGCCCATCTACAATAAACCTCATTATCCCACATGATGAGCTTTAAACTTTAGTGTGAGGTAATTACATTCTGATGTTCCTCATATCTGTACTGTGATTCTTGACTCTCTACCATTCAGAAAAAAACTTTTAAGAGTCATTAGAGTTGCATGATGTAAATTAAATATCATGATCAACTTCAAAATCATTTATTCATTGTGGAGAGTTAAGGTGAATACCAAGGCAAAAGTATGTGAACCTCTGACATTACAATTTAAATAGGTGTTTGGAGTTTTTAATTCAGAAAGGGGTGGCACTGGGCGTGTTGGTTGGCACGTCCACCTCTCAGGGCCGGGGATCCAGGTTTGAATCCCGATCTAGGTGGAGTTTCCATGTTCTCCTTGTGTCCACTGAGTTCTCCAAGTTCATTCCACACACACACAGAGACACACACATAGAGACAATTTAGATAGGGGCATTTAAAAGCAGCCAATTGACCTTGAATTCCTTTTTTGGACTCAAGGTCAATTGGCTGCTCTTAAAGGCCCCTATCTAAACTGTCTCTATGTGTGTGATTGTGTTTGAGAGTGTGTGTGAGTGTGTGTGTGTAAGAAAGTGTGAGTGTCAGGGATGGATTGGCACCCTGTCCTGTGTGTATTTGCCCAGCGCCCGAAAAGTTCTCCCCTGAATATGCCTAGAGAACCCCAATGATAATGAGATAAGATGAATCAGAAGTGAGTGACACCTCCCTCCAAGGCTTATCTACATCATACTTGTCAGTCATAGGCTTATGGTACCAGCCTTGCGATCTGGAAGGCCCTGGTTTCAGGTTATGGCTGAAGTGCACTTGGGCAAGGCAACTAATCCCAATTGTTTCCCAGGCACCATTTATAGGGCTGCCCACTGCTCTGGACATGTGGAGGACAGATGCCTATATGTGTGTAAGAACAGTGGGCAGAATATATTCCTCTATCAAAATACATGTTTCTTAAGTGACACCAACCAAACAGCACTCCCTGTCTTCAAAGTGTTTGATTTCCACTGCCTTGTGTTCACTCTTTCCATAATCATGAATATTCACCTTTCAACCTTTTACCTTTGTAATATATCTGATTAAAGTTCTTCTACCCTTGCAGTAGGATTACTCTTTAAGACTAAGCTTTAATCATTCGGTACATAAAGTAGATTTGGGGAATGACTCGGTCATCAATATAGACACACATTCTACACAACATTTACTTGTCATGTCTTTTATTGAACTGGTACAGAGGTTCCAGTTTTCCTTTTACTCTGCATGATAACTGAATGAGTCAGGTATTCCAAATAATGAGATACAGTTTTCTGCAAAAAGGCTCAGTGCCAATTTATTTTTCTATATATAACTCTGTTAACTCATATCTAGCTAAACCAAAGGACCTTCAAAACAAAAGCAGAGGTGGATGAAGTGAAAAGCTTTGAGGATGACACAATGAAACAGAAAATACACACGGGATTACACATTAAAAGCTTCTGCTTGTTCACATCCTTACAGTTACAATTTCATTACAACAATTACAGAGCAAATTCAACACAATGGAAGAAAACAACGTAAAGTTTTACCTAATCGAACCATTTCCTTTCATCCAGCCTTTTATCCATCAATCCAGAATCTTCCACAGTCATAGGATTGTGGTTAAGGAACCAGAAGGTCGCAAGTACTAAGACTAAAGTACTCTTGAGCAAGGTACCTGACCCCAGTTACTTCCTGGGTGCCGTTTACAGGGCTCATAAGCTCACTTCACTCAGAGAGTGTGTATATGTGTGTTAAATGTAGATGATAAATTCCTCTGTGTGTAAGTACAGTTGGCAAAATAGATCACTTTATGACTCTTAATCCTAAAGTGACTAGGGTCACGTCCAGAGGAAATCGTTTCGGGCACTGGGCAGATACACCAAGGACAGGGTGCCAGTCTTTATTACTGGGTACACACTCACAATAAAAGTGCAATTTTAGAGCAGCCAATATATGTTGAATCCATGTTTTTGGACTTTGGGAAGCAACCGGAGAACCCGGAGGAACCCACGTGGACATGGGGAGGACATGGAAACTCCTCGCAGATTGGACTAAGAGGCGGACGTGCCAATCACTAAGCCACCGTGCCGCCCCAAACCTTTTTCAATAAACCCAAAAAAGATGGCACCTGAAAACCGATTCATGACCATGATCCCCCAAAGCTGAAGTTTGTTGTAAACACTTTCTTGTAGTGATGCCTTTGCAGGATTTTTTTTCTACCTGTGGTCATTGATCGTGCATGATGCTGTATGAATAGTTCCCATCTGGTCTGTGGCTAATAGAAAGCTGTGGCCTTCACTGGCTTTGCACTTTTATAGCAGGTCATAAAGGGTTTATAATACGTTATGGATGGAGGCCGGCTGCAGTAAAGCTTCTATGAGTGCAGAAGGTAATGGAGCATGCTGAGCCAAAATAATGACTGTATACTTCACCCACCACACCTTAACTGCTCTCTCTCTCACTCTCACGTCTACACACTTAGTTCCTTACACAGCACTCACACCAGCAACACTTAGCCGGCTTTAATTCCCATTTGCAATTGGATAGTAATGTTGCCTCTCCTGCCTTTTTTGTGGATGTGTTCTGTTCTACCAGCTCTCTCTTCCCCTTCATTTTTGTATAAAGACACATTTAGCCAAATGCATCATTTGTAGGGAGGGTTTTCGACTCTGGGCTAACAGTTTTTATTTCAATACTAACAACACAGGTTCATGACCTTTTGTTACGAACCAACAAACTCCACATATAGTTGAAAATAAGTTCCGTGGGTTGTGCTTATGCATGAATGTATATTAATAACAGGCCTGAGGTACGGGCGTGCAAAGCCCCACCTCTGTGTGTCATGGGCTGCTGGTTGAGATCTCATAACCTGGAGGGTTGGTTGCAGTCTGCTATCATTTAAGCGTACACACCCTCCCACGTACATACCCCTGTGCACAAGGGCAGGTCATCCATCAACACAGTTAAAGTAAAGAGAGAAGGCTTTGATGTAGACCCTATTGCAATTTTGTTTCTGTTGGATTTCTCGTTTTAATTTATTATGTTCTTCATCTTCTCCCACAGAGCTGCTGCCTCGTTCTCGCTCCTCTGTCCACCTTCTCCTAAAGTACAACCCAACCTTATAATCACTGCACCACTCACACACTCGTTTACCTACACTGTCTTCTGCAGACACTTAATGAATAAATGCTGTATGAAGTCTGGCACTGGCGATCCCGAACTCCAATCATGTATGGACCTATATTTAATGGGGGGGTTGTGCATATATGTAGACAGGAAGCATGTGGTACTTGTATGTCCTTGTCCAAGCCAATCTGTACCCAGCCGCGGTGGGCAATTTGTCAAACGAACTAATTAAATAACTAGAGCTTCTAGAAGCTTGGCCTGCTGCTGTGGAAGTGTAGGTGGGCGAGACTGCTGCTGATCCAGGCCACTCGCTCTCCTTCAGCTTTTCCTCTTTACTCGCTTATCCACTGACAGCAGTTAGAGCCACCGGGTACGTCTGCCCCTGCTTGTGAACTCGACAGTACGTGGGTTGCTCTGACTGTTCCTGCTCACGCGTGCGCACACACACACACACACACACACACACACACACACACGAACACACACACACACGAACACACACACACACACACATATATAAATGTATACTAAATTACATTAAAAAATTATATTTGAAAACAATTTAACAACAATTCAGTCATTAAATAACTTCACTTGAGATGTGCTTAATACAACAGGCATAGAGCATTTGTCATTCAGTTGTATTAAGTGAATCAGCCAAAAGGTTTACAGTTTGGGTTAACTTTTATAAAAGGCTCTTAATCCTTATGTTTCTTCATTTGACTTATGACTTTAATGATCAATGATTTTTTCAATTAATTTTTAAAAAAATGAAACTTGGCTAAATAAGTGAAGTGCTGCAATGGTTTTAATGGAGTTGGCGCCTCCAAACTTTTGTTTTATAAATGTTTAGCAGCTCTGTTCCATGATTCTTTTTAATGCAAGCTGTTGTTTGGTGACTTCACATCATTTGAGTACGTCTGCGCGGTTCTAAATGGAACACCACAGATTTTACTTACTGTCTACAGGCCTCCTAAGTATTATACTAATTTTCTTGATGACTTTACAGAAATACTGTCTTTTATCTTTGTAGATTTTGACCACATTGCTATTGCTGGTGATTTTAATATACACATTGACAACAACAAGGACAGTCTGGCGAAGGAACCACATGCCATATTCAGAATACTTTGGGCCTGATTATCCCAAAGAGTCCAAACATTTCGATCACTACTGTGTGCTTTGTGTATTGTGGGCCTCATTAGATATTGCATGCAGACGGATCTGCGTCAAGAAAAGATTTTTTAATGTTTGCACGCCTCCACTTTTCATGAGCAAAATGTGCACTAAACCACATAAACAGTCCGACTCTGTTGATTCTCTGCTTGACAGTCAGTATTGGATGAGATTGCACCAGTTAACGTGAAGGTGGTGTCTTGCAAACAGAAAGCACCATGGGTAAATGCTTCTTTAGTTTAAGTTAAAAAGGGAAATGTCGCAGGGCAGAACGCAGATGGAGGAAAACCAGTATTCATATTCTCAAAGAAATCTTTAAAGCCAGGCTACGTGAATACAACACAACAATTTGCAAAACACGGCAATCCTATTTTTCTGGCATGCTCAACAAAATTTAATAACAGCAGAATCCTTTTTACCGTGGTCGACAGACTTACAACCTCACACAAACAAATGACCCCTGAACTGGTATAAACTGAAAGGTGTAATGAATTTGCAATCCTTTTCAGTACTAAAATCCAAAACATCAGACAAGCGATTACTCCATCCTTAATGATGGTATGCATTTATGCGTGACTACAATTGGGCGATAAAGATGACGTAGTGATAACACCCATATCATGAATGCTCTCATTAGGAGCAAATCCAGGGGGAGAACCTGAATGGCAGATGCTATGAGCACCTGCAGCCTCAGACATGAACGTGAACCTCATGACTGAATAGGGCAAGACAGCTCAGCCCAAAAAACATGGCGTTTAGAGATGGGACCAGATAGCTCCTGGCCCAACTGACCCTGAAGCTGAGCAATGCTAGATGGGACAGCAGGGTCTGCGTGGAATTGATGGGCCAGCAACTTCTGTCTGGAATCGGCCATCACAATCTTTGAGATTGACTAATCCACTAATCCACTTTTCCAGGAGTTTTCATAAATACTCATTTTTGGTGACATAAAACTACGTTGAAACATGGAAACATGGAAACCCCAACCATAACCACTGCACACCACTGTGCAGCCTAATTATTTAATTTTATATTTATATACTTCATTAATTCACTTTTTTTTATAATATTTTAGGTTGATGGCAATAGATGCCTGTGTGATGAATAAACAAAAATGAACAAAATAGATTTTACAGAGTAGAGAGCATTAAAAGGTTTTAATGCAGGAAACACAGAGAAAACAAACACACAGGCACAAGCAAAACCAGACTGAGTACAAATAATGCTAGACCAGGTATGTAAAGGTATAGGGGGATTCAACAGACAGTAGACAAAACCATTTGATGGGAAGAAATAATGAATAACAAAATTAACAATTAACTAATTAACATGACACAGAACAAAAAAAAAAAGGAAATCCTGCATCTCTTACAATACATTACAAAAACATTTATAAAAAAACTGTACTCAGAACTAAAGTTATGTCACACTGCCCCTAGGTGGCGCTAGGTGGGAACCACTTGCGAAGAGGCGACTGGAACCACTTGCGAAGAGGTGACTGGAACGACTTGCGAAGAGGCGACTGGAACCACTTGCGAAGAGGCGACTGGAACCACTTGCGAAGAGGCGACTGGAACCACTTG
>JAOUQT010000016.1:7178104-7188535 GCA_025769995.1 Xyliphius kryptos | reverse complement strand
TGTGTGTGTGTGTGTGTGTGTGTGTGTGTGTGTGTGTGTGTGAGAAAGAGAGAGAATGCATGGGCAAAATGCCGTAGTATGTCTACAACTGCCCTCTCCGACCTAACTTAGCTTTACCCTTAACTCTTCTGATTCCAGTTACATGCAATTGATCTAATAGAAAATAAAAATATATTACAAAATATTAATGGTATAAAGGAAATTTAAACTGTTTTTGTTTAGCAAAATACATCCATATGGAAAAATGAAATATGTATGCTAGCGACAACAAGCTATCCATCTTAAACTAGCCTTTCCATATCCTTTACTGGTTAAGAAGTTAGTTTAGTTTTTTTGGCTTCAACGTTTGGTTGCATGGTCCATTAATTATGTAATACACCTCTGTGGTTAAGTATCCAAAATATCAAACATCAAAGGTGTCGGCATAACTGTATTTTACAAATGTGTCGTGCCATAAAATGATTCAAAGTATACCTATAGAAAGCACATCTATGCTTCTGCTGAAAATGTTTGAGTTAACAGAATATCTTTTTTTCACCACAAGAATCTTACACACTGAGACAACTGGATCATAAAAGAAATAACGTTTTTTTTTCTGTTTGTGTTTGGCACGAACATTGGGTTAAAAATGATTGTTCCAAAAGGAATTATTTAGCCACAAAGTTCATTTTAAACCAAAAAATTATAATAATTAATACATTTAAGAAAAAAAATCTTGGTATATATGAAATAATATTTTAATTCCATACTATAGATATTGGTACACTGAAAATAAATATGTCTTTGCATCCACTTGTATCCATTTTCATGTATGCATATATATATATATGTGTGTGTGTGTGTGTATTGGTACACTGAAAATAATGGACAGACAGACAGACGGACGGGCGGACAGACAGACTGACAGACAGACAGACAGACAGACAGACAGACAGATATTCTCTCTCTCTCGCTTGATATACATATATATATACAAGATGTTCTCATGTATTCCACTTCTATCATGGCAGGAGAATGTACCATTTCTCTCCACATGTAATTCGAGACGTCACCAAAAATATTGCAGATGTTAAGTCCAGAGTCGAGTTTAAGAAAGACTTCGGACTGTTGGTCAGTAATTAAATAGGAGAAACCTATAAGTCATGTCAGCACCCATCGAAAAGCCCAGTGCAGTGATAACAGGTGCAGCAGGACTGTCAGGTCAGACGCAGAAACGCTCTTTAGGAGAATGTTCCTGATGGAACGACGTGCTACTTGAGCGCCTGCTGCCGCTCGAACTCCCAACACTGAAGAGCGTGCTTTTTTCTCACCCGGGTTCAGCGGGCCACGCAACGTTGGGGCCCCACTCTCCTTGCCTTTTGTTGGCCTTATTGTAGTGAGTGTGTGTTGGGATCGGGGGCGTAATGAGAGGGCTGCGACCCCCCGTCGGGGTGGATTTGCTGTCCAAAGACCGTTAGACAGCGGCAGAATGAATGGGAGACTGAATGTCATTGTAATGCAGCGGGACAGCTCCTCCTTCGCGCTGGTTAAGACCGAGAGGCCGCGCTGCCCACAAATGAGCTGCAAACGGGACTGCGTTTCTGTTTTACCGCCTTTAAACTCCTCACCCCTACATCTGCAATCTTTCATTTCCGTTCGTGGAGCAGCGTTTGCCACATTTTGGAAACCACCACTTTGGCCTGTTCTCCCAGAGGACCATCCTCCGAGCTGCAGGACTGCTGTTTGAAGACAGTCTGTCCTGAGACGTCGAGTAAGAAATCTTGCAATAGGCTTTATATGTACCAGTTTAGCTTCACCAAAAAGCCTCTTACAATCAAGCTTGAGCTTCATGGATGAAGATTCTGTACTCTGTGGGGTTTGTTTGCGCTGTGAAGCCATTAAAGCGTCAGTTGTTATCTTAAAGCCGACATTCCAGTAAATTAACTATTCAAATGAAATTGGAATATAATTAATTTGGTGATGTTTCAAAATACGCGAGGTATTTAAAGCAGTCTTAACAACGCGTTTAGGGACCTCATAAAACTCTACATATTTTAGACGGTTTCCATCTGCGCCTTTTGTTTGCTTGTCGGTGGGTGGTGGGTTTACAGCCGAAACCCAGGTCTGAATGATCCTCCACTTCCGGGACATCCACCATCACTGAGGCTTTAAGTTGCTACTAAAACAATGAAGTTTATATTCAAAGAAACGCGACATACGTTCAAAAAAACATCCTTATCACAATGGTTAAGGTTTTAAGATGTAAGAAGAATAACTGCATGAACCAGAAACAACATACTGCTGTTGTATAAAAAAAGTAAAAAATAAAACTATGTATATAAATAAGCAGATAAAATTACCATTAGGGGTAGAGTATGCTTTTTTTTTATAAATACTTGTATGAGAAACAACATAACATCAAAGAATCAAACGAAATATTGAGTTTTGTTTAGATATCTGCACCTGATTGGACTAAAAGCTTTGTTTTTACTTTTGTATTGCTTTACGAGATTACAGGTGTAATGTAGATTTCATAATTATGTGATCTTTACATATGTGGTATTTTGCACACGTGTCCAGCAAAACGTCGGATTGTGCCCATGAAACTATTAAATGTAAAAAAAATGAAAGATAAATTAATAAATAAACACAATTCTCTCAAAACGAAATTAAAAAAGTCAATTACAGCGTTTTGGGAATTACCTTGACGATTTAAAAGACAAAGGAACTGTAAGACAGAAAGACAGACAGACTGAAAGAGATGAAAAGAAAAAGAGAAAAGAAAGCAGACCTATGAGGGGTGTCCAAATCTTATTCTATAATTTTAAATATTTTAAAATATTAAGTAAGTAAATATAAATGTATCGTTATTTTAATGATAAATATTCCATATGCAACTTTGAATCTTGACAAACCACCAGATAGACAGAACGCTATTGGCAGAAGAGTCTGGCGATTAACAAAATTAAAAACCCTAAAAGCGTTGATATATAGCTTAGCTGGTCATCAAGCTGGAAATACATGAAATCAATTTAAAAACACTGAATTATGTGCGAAGCTTTTATGTGTTGAGTAAAAATCAACATTCTAAATTTTTTGGTTGCACTATATACATTTTGAACGCAAAGACGTTGATGGTGAACTTAAATCAATGCTGTCACAATTTCAAAGTTCAAGGATACTACATATTCACACAGGCTACTCTGCCATTTGAAAAGGGGAAAAAGCAATGCTCCACATTAAAGACAAAAGAAGACAGATGTAGATTATTGTAACATGGTTTGTAAAGATGACCATGACACCTTTACAAACTTTCGAATGGACTCCACAATTAAGCTTGTTACTGTAATGACATGCAGTTTGCAGAGGTCCATGGCAGAATGTCTCTTTCAAGGACACATCGTTGATGAGGCTTTGGCTAACTGGGGAGAACGCGGGCCCGCTCTGTGACGTCATCATGTCCCCATGTAATCCTTTTGCGTTGAGCCCAATCAGCAGAAGGCTGCGCGTGTCTGGGCCGGGAAGAGAGAAGCTCTAATCCGAAAGACTGGATCAGAGAGGCTGAGAATAAAAAAAACACCCACCCAAGGCTTGAGCAGGAAAAACTGCCGAGGACGAGCGAGAGATTAAAAAGGGATGGCTGGACCAGCGACGCGGTCCTGTGCAGGTGGGGGTCGGCTGAACACATCCGAGGACCCCGCCGAGGAGCTTTTTAACTGTGGGGAGGAAAAATGCAAAGCCGTGCCCTTCAGCAAAGAAAGACCATAGTCGTTGTCAGTATAGGGACGTCGTTGCCTTACGATGCGCATTTTTGTTTTCTTTTTGTTTCTTTTTAGGACGTCTTTTTATTCGCAGGAACACGCTCGGTAGAATTAGGCAGCACCGGAGTGCAGCACCGGACCCGGAGGAGAACGCATTTGCATAGCGACCGGAGATCCTTGGAAAAGCAGTCCTATCCAAAAGGGAAGTGTTCGAAAGTACATTTTTTCTCTTCTTTTTGAGGTTTGTTTTGACACTGTAGCCTGTATCCAACTGGCCATTGCGTTTTTTTCCATTATGATCAAAGGAAAGCCATCAACTCAGAACATGAACATGTCAGCACAGACTCTTGTAGCCTGGAGCATCCCGGTGCTGATGAGAGTGAATGAGAATCTACCCACCAAGGACTATTTTGTTTGTTTGTTTGTTTGCATCTGAAATGGAACACTGTGCGCTTCCATATAGCTTTTCCAGATCGATCAGCTGTCGGTGATGGTGCAAAGGGTTTACGGTTTTTTTAGATCTGGTTGAACGTAGCATGTCTGGGATTTGTTGTTTTTATTTATTTCATTGGCGTTCCCTTATTTTCTTTAAATGTTATGGCGATTGTAATGGACTATTGATGTCCCAGTCTGTTTGCGTCACAGCTGCGCATGCATTCAGACCAAAGTACGAAATGGGGGTGATATTAGGGGAGGGGACGAAAGAGTGCGCTCTGATGTCCGTCCAAAAAACACGCGGAAAGTGCGCTGCTAGAGGCGCAGCTCGGAGCGCCAAGTTCGAGCACCGTGCGCGTCTTGGTTGCTTTATTAGAGAGCGTCTGCGGGTTTTCACTCTGCGTGTTCACAGCGGACCTTGATTTAATGTCCATACAATTAAGGCACGCGGTGAATGCCAAGAGGGGAATCTTCTAAACGTCGTGTTGCGTTCTTTCTGCGTTCTTAAATGGTTACTGATTGCGCCTGACTCTGTGATACGCATCTGCCGTCCAACCTGCGACATCTGTTCACTGATTTATAAAGAAAGCCACTAACCGAAATCAGGACAGCAACGTCATTGCCATATAACTCAAAATAATATGTACATTTTTTTGGTCATATTGCATGAAGAAATGCACGAATAAGTTAACGTAGGCTATATCACAATGATAAGTAGAATAGTTTATTATCCAATAAAAGCTGATTGACACAGGGCACCGGAGGTTCCCAAGGGACAAACATGTTCATGGTAATAAATATTGGGGGCTGGGTGCATTAACCTATCAAAGAGCCAATATTGATGCAACAGAAAAGATATATATTATTACAACATAATATTTTTTTTTAGCTTATTTAAATTCACACAGCTTTAAACCTGTTTCTGCTCATTTCATTCCAGCTTGCCGTATTAAGTCAGTTGTTAAGTTCAGATCGTATTCTAAATAAATTCTTAAAGACTACCCAAGCGCAAACTTTGTAATCAATAGCACCGGCTAACCCTGTCATAATCAAACGATATTAGCATATGTTGAAATGTGATACGGGTTTAAACTGTGCGAGGGCGCCATCTATGGCATAAATCAGTAACAATTCTAGGCTATGTCAAAAGCTGCTTCGACGGAGTATTTTCTCCTTTCCTGGAGTATTTACTGTATTTTTAAAATAACTTCAGAAATCAGAATTAACAAATTGAATATATATGTAAATTAACTAAATAATTATCTACATTATTCAGGCATTCGTATATTTTGGCAATGAAAGTGCCATTACACTTGAAGTAGCCCATCAAGTATCCCATTGACATTTAAGATATACCACTTATACAGAGTGTTTAGTACTGTCTTGTATGATGCAGTTGACATTTAAGCAAAATATCTTCACATAGAAGTGTTTTTGAAAGTCTATTTTCTTCTTGTGTTTGCACATGATATGGTCCACTCTTGACATCTTTGCTGGGGAACAAACTGTTCCACGAAATGCTGCAGACGCTGAAATAACAAAGACTGAATATTTATGTGATGACATTGGCTAAATATTACACATTCGAGGCAAGAGAAGGCTCAGAATGTAAACCTACTGCCATACATTTCAGCAAAAAAACGTTACACTTTACTTTTAAATCTAGAAGATAAGAAGAGTATAAATGCCCATATGTGGTAATATATTTTGTAAACAGTACAGGTAATATTTGTCATATTTGTAAACCCTTGGAATTTATTATTTCGTTAGACTCATTATTTCTACGCAAAGTGCAATGTGTTATACAGACTGACAGCAAAAGCGACAGACAAACGTTATACCCAAAGATTATAAGGCAAGTATGCAAAAAGTTCCAAATGTTTTCTGATGTGTTTTTGTGCAATACGTTACGTATCTAACAATAAATATATGAATCATAATTTGGTTTTGTGCTTCATTCTACGCTTTTAAAGAGAACATTTTGAAGCGCGGTTATCTGTAAAACTGAATGTCATATATGGATTACGGAGTCTGGACATTTTGTTAGTTTGAAAAGGCATTATGTTGCTTCTTCGTTGAGTTTACATTATCATTAGTATTATTGTTATATATTTGTATTATATAATAATTCACTTATGCGACCTTATGTTCACCTGGCGTATTCATTCAATTTTTGACATTTGTATCGACGTAAAAAGCGAAACGTTGGTTATAAAGACAAAATCAGCACAAGAGGCCTACAGTATATAACAGGGGCACCAAAGAAATCTGAGTGACACGCACATTTGAAACTCTGGGGGAGCTTCTACGTTTTCCGGTAAGCTGCAGAAGTGTTACAGAAATCAGGCAAGACAAAAACCACAACTGGGAAATATATAGGTCCCACAGATTCCTTAATACTAAATACTAGATACCAGATAAAACTCATATCAATGTAGACATAAGTATAGGATCAATGAAGTTATATTTGGCTTACATATTTGTATGAAAAGATTAACTGTTCAAGCTAAATTTACACAAATGCAATTGTGATCGTGGGGTATGTATGTGCTCGTAATGTTTGAAATGAACCCAAATTTAAAAAATCTGAACAAATACTGAAATCTTATTTGATGTTTTATATCAAACTTTTCTTAGTTAACACTGGTTCTTCTTTACCAGTCAGCGTCAAAATATAAGTGGCCCACCACACGAACATTATGTGCTCTATTCATCACAAATTCACTTATTATCGATCTTTATAAACGTTTATTTTTATTGTTATAATGAGAATTATTAATGCTGAACGAAGCGAAACGCTGTTGGACAGTCAAAATCAGCACCTTGGACAGCTCATTGGGATTTCAGTATCTGGTGGATGAAATAAATGTGAACGTTTTCCAAATAATCCAAACAGAAATAGTATTCTCACATTATAAACTCGTCAGATTGCACAAAGTATTAGACTTTGTATTTTGTATTTGTGTAGTAAACACACTCAACAAAATGTCCACCATCAAGTCAGACAACGAACAATAAAACCGAAGTAAACGGCGCTCAGACTGTGAGATTAAAATCGACGACCAACTGATGGTTCACAGCGCCGCTCTGTGGTCTTTATTATATAATTTTGACTGTAAACAAGGTTTAGTAATTGGGGTTTATTAGCAGAAATTACAATTACAACTCTTTACAACCGCTTTTAATATTAATAAATAAACACGTGACGTTAGGTAGATATGCTTGAATAGTCTTTCTCTAATATAGGCTGAATAACATAAAGAAGTGTCAGGACACACCTGTTAATCACTGAATTTAGTTGATTTATGAAGTCCAATTGCCACGGACTTATACATTCAAAAACTCAGTCATGCATTATGAACAGCTGTAGGTGTCAGACATTGTAGAAACAGTTTGGAGAAAGCACTTTTTTGTTTCAGAATGGCTGCGGCTCATTGCACACAGTAAAATCCAAAAATGCATGGGTGAATGAGTATTGTGCAAAAGACCTTGACTCGTGCACAGAGCAATGACCTCATTAACCTCATCAAACACTTTTGAAATGAACTAAAATGGAGATTGCGATTCAGGCTCTTTTGTCCAACATCATTGTCAAACCTCATACAAATGCTCTCATGGATGAATTAGCAAAATTCTCACAGACATATTTCATGTTCCTTGAAAAGTGGAAGCTGTTCTAGCTGCACAGAAGTGACCACTCAAAAACAGATTGACATACAAACTCATACAAAAAAATCTTTGGATGTAATGTGTAGGCCTAGGTCCCAAAACCTTATTTCAGAAGGTGTAACAACAAACGACACGTTTAACCTACTATCATAACACCCATAACCTAATTGATTGATTTTATTCAATGTTGTCTTTCTTAAAATATAATAGAATAAGCTACTTTTTGTCAAAGCTACAATAAAATGCTTAAAATCACTTTGATTTTGATTTGATTTGATTTTAATAAAATATAAACAGCAAATTTGTTTAATTTCAGGTCTGACCATGTATTTTGGTTTAGTTGTGAGTCCTCTCTGTTTCTGCATGGATTTCTGGGATCAGTTACTGCCCACTGTTCAAAAATAAGCTAGTAAGAATTGGAATTACAAATTTGTCTCTGTCTAAATGTGTTTATATCTGTCTGTCTGTTTGCTTTGCAATAAACTGACCTCTTGTTTAAGATGTGTTTTTGTGTGTGCTTTTTTTGGTTTACCTGACTTTTATAAGGTAGTTTATAATAAGAAAGTTAATGAAACTTTAAACCTTTCACAAACCTCATGCAAATATATAAAACTCTTGCCAGATGCAAAATAAAAATATAGTTTAGGCTTATAATGTTCTATCTGCAATCCACTATTATTTTAAGCATTTTCGAAACAATTGTGCATGCAAACCCACAGAACAGTAAGCATGCCAATGTCTGGTCAGACCTTAGAGCTTACAGTTCACCACAAGACGGCAGTATTTTATATGAATTTTATTTTTGGAAAATTTGTGTTCATGGTCATCGTAATTTCTGCTTTTAATGTTCATCACCTAACTTCCTTTGCAATGTACAGGTAGATGGTGTGGTAGTGGTTAACGTCAGCCAAACAAAACTGTCCCACTAATCTCAAACAAATGTTATGCAAAATTAAGTCTTTGGTCCAAGTGGTTAAATAAAAGATTTAGCATGACTTACAGGGCATCTACAAGTAGGTATGCATCGTTTTAGGAGTAAAAAGCTGTAATGTTTTCCCGTAGTAAATAAGTTATTTCATTAGATATTGGTGTGTGATATATTTAAGTCACACAATTATATAATTATTTAGTATGGTTCATATCATGGTAGTGGTATTTAAGGTAAATGTTTGCAAATCTTCAATGGAAGTGTGTTTGGGGTAGAGGGTGGGATTGTGAGAATGTCAGTTACTAACAATCACATTTTGCTGCAATACTAATTGCATCAATCACATGATCCTTTAAAGCATCACACTTTCAATAACAAATATGCAAATATGAAAAATTCAACATCCAACATTTCATTAGATTTAAACTTTCTTTTTTATCTACAGTATATGGTTTGGTAGCACAATTTGGCAGAAATTTGGGCCAATAATTACAACTATAATAAAGCATTATGCATTATAAATTCTCATAAATATGTTTTGGAAAGTTAGATTTCTTAATCATGAGATACATTCAAAATAGATAACAGAAATAAACAACATTGGAATAAATTGCAATACTTTTATTGGTTAACTATTTGGTAGTAACCCACTACATAAATGTATTATTAAATATTATAAAACGGGTAGTTCTGGTCCTTAAATCTGATAGTTCAGCTGTGACAATTTTCAATAGCAGTTATTTTCCCAATGTTTTTTATAAACTGTATTCTGTAATTTGGCCATTATACATGAGTATTTGATTGAAAAACTGGAAACCTGTTATTTAACGACCAGCGTTCACTTTCAAAAATGGACTAGATTACATAGCCGAGAACAGTTTGTTAACAACTTTGCTTTTAATTAATGTGTTTATGAATTTAACATTGTTTTTTTTATGATATTGTGTAACCATTTTACAAATGCATTATTGTGAATAATTTGTGTAACTGTACCCCGCTACGCATCGTGCCTAACAACACCCATAATTTACAGCAATGCATGCACACTCGTGACTTTTTGCTTTTGTATTACTCTTATACCATCAATTTCCCAGGTTGAAACCAAAGAGATGCACTTTGCAGTTCTACAATTACAAACTGTAATTTATTATTGTTTGGTATTTGTTGGTCATAACCTTACAAACTCCACAGGATAATTACAGATCAGGTAATATGTGGGTTGGGGTTGTGGATTTTTAGCACTACAGTGACACAGACATGGAAGTGCTTTGTTAGTGTGTGCTGTGCTGGTGCATTAAGATCACAAATAGAAGTGTTGCATTTCAGCATTTCAAGCATTTCAACTATTTAGACACAGCTACCATATTTCTCCACCTTGTAGGTGTAAAATAAGAGACATTCACTCATTTGTGCAGTTTATTTTAAACCAGTGCTTAAAAGCCACTGTCTACATGATGCTTTTGTCTGGACATTTTTGGTTGGTACATTTTATTTATGACTGCATGGTGGATTAGTGGTTAGCATGTTCGCCTCAAAATGCTGTGGATCCAGGTTTGAATCCCAATCTGGGTGGAGTTTCCATGTTCTCCCTGTGTCTGCATGGTTTTCAAGTCAAATGGGCTCTTCTAAATTGCTTGTATACTGTGTGTGTGTGTGTGT
>JAOUQT010000016.1:7151419-7163329 GCA_025769995.1 Xyliphius kryptos | reverse complement strand
TATACATACGTGTGTGTGTAAGGTTATACTTTAACATATTTAAAAATCCACTCAGTGACATGTACAGATGTCTGAGAACATGGAAAAGGTCGTTTTAGACATGAACCTGTGTATCATTGGATAGTCCCTATCTATAATTTTCTAACATGGTCTAAGTTGCTTTTTTTTATTTTCAAACAACTAAATACACACAAAAAAATGAAAGAATGGCTTTGCTTTTGTTTTGAATAATTATCACAATAAAATTAAAATAAATAAACTTTGGTTTAACCTAAAAGGTCTCTTAGACATAATATGGATACAATTAAATATTACATCACGCATTTAAGGATAATACTGGGTACTATACTACATACTTCGGATGCTACTGTTCACTGTGTACGGATGTTGTAATTTATTATGACATTTACACGACGCCATCAAGACCCCGGTATATCATCCGAGACTTCCGGGGCAGTAGGGGGCGCAAACACATGATGTCGTCACTTCCTGCGGTTTCCCGCGCTGCGCTCAGATAGCTGTCAGTCAGAGAAGCTGTGTTTGTTCCACAATGCCGCATTTGGATTATGACCCCGCGTCTTTACCAGACCTGTTACCACTTTACTACCGCAGACTCTTCCCGTATCCGCAGTATTATCGTTGGTTAAACTATGGAGGCGGTGAGTAGTTATTTAAATGCGCAGTGAAGTTTAACGTGAGTCGCTTTATGTGAAAGCAGAAACCGTGGCGTCGGTTACTTCATAGATGGTTCTCACTTTAAACTAATTACATTTATTATTATTTCTAGATTATTTCTAGATTTATTTAATATTACCTAAGATTAAACCATTTGTTGATCTTAGTAATTTGTGCTGGTCAGTTGTTATTATTATTATTGTTACATAAAGATAATAAATACCTTTGAACATTGTCATGTATTACTAGTCAGTCACAAACTAGTACTTGTATACCAACTAACTTTTTTATTAGATTTTTTCCCCCCAATTTCTAAATTTACATCACTGTTTACTTATTTATGGATTTGTATTGAAGCATTTTAGTTTTATGAAAATGTTTTTGCTTCTAGTCTTGCCATAAATCACAGTAGAATTTGTTTTGATTATTGTTGTGACCCATGTGCTTGCCTGTGCTACTTTGCTGTGATTACAACTGCAATTTTAGCATCACCTAGTTTTAACCAGCAGAGCATCATCAGCTGATTGTGCCTTAAGACATTTTCTATTTCAGAAATAGAATGGGGTCGCGATCGGATTCCCATGCCCATCCAGGGGAGAACATCTAGGGCGCTGGGCAGATACACCCGGAACAGGGCGTCTATATATCGCTGGGCACACACTCACTCACACATCCACACACACTAACAGACACTATAATGGGGCGATTTGAAGCCATCATTTTTCCTGGAATCCCATGTTTTTGGACTGTGGGAGAAACATGGAGAAAACCCATGTGGACACAGGGAGGACATGGTAACTCGAACCGGGAATTCCCAGCGCTAAGAGGCGAATGTGCTAACCGCTAAGCTTGTTCCCATTTACATACTTTAAATGTTACATTTAGTTATATTACTTTGGATTTTAGAACTTTAGTCATCACACATGTAACAATTACAAGGCGAGGAAATGCAGTTTGTCAGGTAACCAGAGTGCAATAAGCAGTATTGTAATATACAGAAAATCACACCTGCAGTATATACAGTATTTATAAAGATGGTGGCGGTAAGGGTTTATAATGAATTTTGTATATAATTGATGTATTTTGTGCTGTAGAAGATATACATAATTAAGTGCATGATCAAATTACAATGTCATGTACAATATAATATTATATGAGTGAATATTCTTGACTAAGACAATGCAGAATTGTACTACAACCTTTAACTTTTAAATAGTTATCTGTAGATTTACATATCATCCCAGTCTTTTTTATTAAAGTAACAATATTATAATAAAAACCTTGTACTTCAATTAAGTAGATTTATTCATAATTCATACGTAACTATAAAATTCTGCGGGAATCTGTGCAACGCTAGGTTCTGACATTCTGCATGTTATTCTGTCTAGTGTCTAAGAATTATTTTCAGAATCGTGAGTTCTCCTTCACCCTCAAAGATGACATCTATGTCCGATACCAATCCTTCAGCACTCAGAATGAACTGGAAAAGGAGATGCAGAAAATGAATCCATACAAGATTGACATCGGAGCAGTTTACAGTCACAGGGTAATCAAACACTTTAGGCATGAAACTCTTTTACGTGTTTTTAAAAGCATTTATCTAAAATAGTTTTTATACGGACAATTTGGTGTTTCTGAATGTATAGTAAATTTATTAATGTGTTAATAGTTCATTTATTTAATAGGTTTAGTGTGTTATTGACCTATTTTTATATGACGTGATTGACAACAGCCCTGATTAAAGAAAGGCATTGTTTAAATATACAAATATGTACACTTGGTGGCCACAGGTTTTTTTTTTTTTTTGCATCTTTATTGGACTATCATTTTATAGAATAAGCTTTAAATCAACAAAAAATCTCTTAATCCATGCTTAATCTTATGATTTTGTGCAATACTGTATATTCTTATGTCTTTAATGGCTCTGTTACAGCCCAGTCAGCATAACACTGTGAAGTCTGGAATGTTTCAAGCTCTGGAAAAAGAACTGGTGTTTGATATCGACATGACCGACTACGATGATGTCAGAAGCTGTTGCAGGTAGCTATTTAATTTAGAATTGATCTCATTGGTAGGCTACTGTTACAATATATTTTGCTATTGATACGTTGTGTTATGGTCATTTTTTTAAGTGCTGCAGATATTTGCTGCAAGTGTTGGACACTTATGACTATTGCCATTCGTATTCTGGATCGAGCTCTGAGGGGTAAGCAGTTATGAGCAAATAAGAGCATTTAATCTTTATTTTTTTTTAAACAGTTTTAAACTAAGTACCAAAATGTTAACACATTTTTGACAGCAGACATTTAAACACAACCTATTTGCAGATCTGTGCAATTGTTTATTAAACATTTAAAGTGACTACTTGCTACTTACAGTATGTAGGAGACAGGACATATTTATGGCACATTATTCCTAGTTCTGCAGAGAAATTAGTACATATTTCATGTTTTTTTTATTATTTGTATAGAGGATTTTGGCTTTCACCACCTTCTGTGGGTGTACTCTGGAAGGAGAGGCGTGCATTGCTGGGTTTGTGACGATGCTGCCAGGAAGCTGTCAGTAGCTGCTCGTTCTGCTGTGGCCGAGTACCTTAGCCTAGTCAAGGTAAGCTTTACATTCTTATGATGTTAACATTTTGTTTTTTACAAATATCTCTTTCTTTATACATGTGCTGGTGGAGTTGTTATGGCTAAAAAAAAACAGCCCTATGTTGATCGGTGGTGACGTTTTGTGTATTTAGGGTGGTGAGGAGACCGTAAGAAAAGTTGTGCTGTCAGACCCTATTCACCCGTTCATAAGGTACATATCTAACACCTTAATATGTGTTAAGACTGCATTTAAATAATATCCTAAGACACCTTTTTGTCTCTACAGAGATAATAAATGGCAAAAAAATCTGTTTTGTTTTTCTGTTGCAGCCAGTCACTGTCTGTGGTGGAACACTACTTTCCTCAGTATGCCCTTGTGGAACAGGACCTTCTGGGCAGCAAAGAAAGTGTGGATAAAGTGCTGTCTCTCCTATCAGAGGATATCCTTCAATGCAATGTGCATTATGTTTTTTATTTTATTGGTACATCTACTTCCGTTATAAACACACATTTGTCTATTCACGTCTACATTGTAGGGTGAGTTGTTTTTCTTAACTTTCCTACATCTCAGAAAGGAGCTGTTGAACTTCTATCAAACAGAAAAGAATCCAGTAAAACGCTGGGACAGACTGAAGACTGTGGTGCAGCAGAAAAGGGTACATTTTGTTGTCATTTAGAATCTTGACTTTTCAATAATAGTTATCACATTATGTATTTCACAACACGCCTCTTAAAATTCTAATGCAACTAACAGTAGCTTGGGCTGAGGTTTAAACAGTGGAAACTTATGGCGCTGCGCTGCATGACCTTGTGTATTAAAACAGGAATACATATTAACAAAGTGAATCGTGTGTGTGCGAGCGCCCAAGTAAAAAAGTGTACCCAAAAATACCTGAATCTTTAATATTGAGCCAAAATCTGTTCTCTCAGAAGGTGCAATGTGATCTTAAACTATTTAGTGTTTCTTCAAAAATGATGCTCCTGTATCATGTAACGGCAACAAATCTTTTAATGCATCATACAAAAACGCACACAATTTATCAAAAATATAATCCAGTTTAAACGTATAATTTAGTCAATTTGCAATATAGCACACAAAATACTAAGGTGTAATTAAAATTTGACTTTTAAATAAATTCTTTAAGTTATCTGTTGCTGTTACGTGTATACTGAGCTATCTTTTTTAAAAAAATTATCAATATACTGGAAGTTATTTAATGGAGTCTTTCATTTTGATGTATGATTATGTATTTTGTGTATATCATGGTACAGATGACAAGCAAAAAGGGAGCTTACTATGAAAAGGAAATCATGCTCCAGTATTGTTACCCCCGTCTCGATGTCAACGTCAGCAAAGGAGTCAACCATTTACTAAAAAGTCCATTTAGTGTCCATCCAAAAACAGGTTTGTTGATTCTAATAACTGATTTTTTTCTTTCTTAAATCTGTTCTACTTTATTAAAAACATACCAATTTTGGTTACACCTTAGTATTTTGTGTCCTAGATTGTAAATTGACTTATCAAAAGTATAATCTAGTGTGTTTTTGTATGATGCATTAAAAGATGTGTTGCTGTCATGTATACTGAGGTCAGAGGCTGCACTTGATTGTGCACATGGCTCACATACTGCTTTTAGTATACACTTCAGCATTGGGGCTATATGGCTTGCAAAAGTATTCATACCTCCTGAATGTTTCCATATTTTTGTACATTACACATAAATATATTTCATTGGAATTATTTATTGTGAAATACCAACACAAAGTGGTAAATGACTGCGAAGTGGAAAGAAAATTATGCATCGTGTAATACATTTTTTACAACAAGAAATCTGATTTTTTTTCATGATTATTAGAAACTCCAGCAGCACTGCTGCATCCAATCCCATCCCATCCCTACATACATACATACAACCACTGAAATGCTGAGACGGTCAGTGAAAAACTGCATTAAATGGGACTATAAAGTGTGCAGATTACAATCTAACGTATTATAATGTGCTCTTCATGATGAGTGAAGCTGGCAAACAGACTGTAATTGTTTAGTTTAGGTACCAGTTTTTTTTATAGTATATATATTACTCCACATCAGTGTAATTGTTAAATGTCTGTGCCATAGGTCGGATTTCTGTACCAATTGACTTGAGGAATCTGGATAAATTCGACCCTTTTAACGTTCCAACAATCAGGTAAGTTATCTGTAACTAACATGCTCTATAAATGTGATTTTATTTCGAGCCCTATCCTTCATCCTGTGCAAGGTGTGTCGTGATGATCATTGCGGTCTTATACCCTGCCCTAAATGAACACACCCTAAATCAAGCTGCACAGTTGATGGCTTGCTAAAGATCACAAAATTAGAAAAATGTCCCTTTTGTGCTGGTGGTTAAATTAAAATGGGAAATAAAATTTGATGAAGAAAGGACTGTTTCTAATGAAACATTTATTGATGGTACACAGCATCATCTGTGAAGAGCTGGACAAACCCAGAGATGGTGAGGAAGAGGATGTAGAACTGAGGGATAAAGAGAATGACATGGAATCAGGTGAACGCCGTAAAATCAGAGGTGAGATAACGCAGATGTTTTAATTTGTAAAAAATTTCAGACACTTACAGAATGGTACAGATTATAATAACTTCTATAGGTGTGAGTAGTAAGTGTTTGTCTCTCTGTTAGATTACAAAAGGACCAGTCTGGCGAGATATATAAAGCTGTTTGATCAGTTTTTGGACGGATTGGCTCGCTCAAGAAAAGGAGAGATGCTGAAGAAGAGTGGTATGTTCATAGTGGGTCCTTATTTTAAAATGTGAAGTAAAATCAGACTCACATTTACCATGAAAATTCAATCTTGTTTTTGCAGATCTACAGAAGGAATTTTAATGAATACCTAAGGATTCAGAATATCAGATACCTTCCTCTGCTTTCTGAACCACAGGAGGGAAAAACCTTTTAATTAAAAAAAAAAAAAAAAACAGTTCCCTCAGCATTAGCTAAAGATCTGAAAACAGGAGAGCAAAATCCCATTTTGTACAGTATGACCAGTGACTTTAACAAAAACATTCTAATGTATCATAATTTTCATATGGCTAATAAAGATGTTAAATACTAAAAAAGACAATCATTTGAATGCAGTGGAATATTTATTCTAACTGGGCACAGATGCAGTCTTTAATTGCCTTTTATTTAAAACAGATGTAACAAGGCAGACCAATTAATTGGACAAGAGGCTTCACATAAGTGATGAGTATTTATAAATTGTGAATATTGTTGAATAAATTACCTAAAACTGAAATAAAAACAAGCAAAAGCATTGTATTTAGACAATTTTAAAGGATGGTGATTGTGTCAGGAAGGGCATGCGATGTAAAACACTTGGCCAAGTTTAATATGCGGGTTCATCGCTGTGACCGCTGGATAAAAAAAAAAGGATATGATGCCGAAAGGACAAGATGCCTTAAGTGCCTTGTTAAAAAAATATAGCTATTAATAAACCTAGTAGTAAATCATTGGGAAAGGATTAGGAAGGCTTGAGACCAAAACTGATGGGTGTAACAATTCCATTAACATTAGTTGTAACAACTATTATCGTGCAGGGAGATAGTAAAGGACAAATTCTACAGATAGTTTATCATAGTTGTTTTGCATGTTTAAAGTCTGATTTTTTTTATTCATTAAAAAAACACAAAAAATCTTAAAAATGTAAAAAGTATTCCAGAAATTAGCAATTTATTAAACTTTACAAAATCAAAACGGCACAAACGCCTTGTAGTCACATGTTCTGAACAAGCTGACCCCTCTTGTCTGGGTTAAGTCTCTCCTCACTACGTTACTTGGCCATGTCGATGAGACTCTGTAGTGATGTAGGGACCCAGGTCTTTTTGCCTTGGACGAAGACCACACCCCTTTCAATGTAGATAACAATCCTGCCAAACGTGTACAGCTGCTTGCCCAAGTGTCTTTTGCCTACCAGAGGCATGAAAACGATTCCATTCTCCTCGGCTTTAGCCTGGACAAGGTCTTTGAAGTTGGTGGGTATGTTTGGAAGGGACGTGATGGGCATGCGTGGGATGCTGCTCTCCGCCTCACGGGGAAGTGCCGGTGGACCTTTCGGCTCATACTGGAAATCTTTCCTCCTCTCAGTCTGGGTAAGATAAGCAATATTCTCCTTTGCTCCAGGCTCCATGTAGCCACCTGTATAAGAAGTTAATTACAGAATGTTAGTGGAATCTATACATTGGCTTTGGGGCAACTGAGAAAGTACACTCGCTAATAGCTTTATCAGGAACATCTGTAATTTGTAGTCACCCGTTCAGCCAATGATCTGACAGCAAAACTGCAAAAGATTATGCAGACACTAAATGCTAAATAGGCAGGTTTATATGACTGTGTTTATGACTGTGACATGATTGTTAGTGCCAGATGGGCTGGTAAAGTTTCTCTGTAACTGAAACAGAGTGCACACCACATTAAACCGATTCTAAAATCAAAAGTGATATTTAGTAATAATATCAGTTCCTAATAAAGCCTTTAAGTATTTATGTAGATTTGTGTATGTACTGTAAGTGAGGAAATTACCAATTCCAGAGGCAACAGCTCGGTTCATGATATCCAGAGCCTCATTCAGCTTCTCTTTGATGGTGGGGTGACTGAGCAGTTGCTCCGAGAGCAAGCTTTTCCAGCCTAAATACCATTTAGTAATCTCCTCGTAGTTTGGATTATTACTTAGCCATGAGCACAGCACCTGAATACACGATCAGGGAAAAAAAAAGTGATGGACGAGTATACTGGGTTATTATTTATACCTACAAACTCCCAAACCCAATATTCAGAAAAACCCAATTTAGGAGCTCACCTGTAGCCACTTGTTAAAAAAGTGCTTGTCCAGCAATCCCACCATAGTGGACAAAGACAGCATACCATCCCAGTCCATCACCCAGTTAAATGGTTCAATCACCTGCTGATGGGGATTCACTACCAGCTCCCCTAAAAATAGCGCTGCTGTAAAACCACAAACAGAGTTAATAAATCTGAGAATGTAGCAACAGCTATGTACAGTACACACTGCTCATACTCACCCAGCTTAGGAACAATGTTTTTAACCATGAAGGCCTCCCAAGCTCCTGGAGTGAAGACATCTTTCCAGGGTTGCAGGATGAGTCTGGCAGAGGCGTCGCTGGGATGCCAGCGCTGCAATGCGTTTGCCAGCTTGCTACGTATGGGTGCATACAACGGTTCCAGGCGCATCTGCATTAAAGGTAGCCAAGGATGAATCCACGAGTGAATGGGCACCGTGTCTGTCAGAGGGTTCCAACTGTCAACCTGCAGAAATATGGTGGATGTTACAAAAATTAAACACAACCAGGTAACCTTTCCATTTAAAAGCCTTGATGTAACCTTGATGTAAAAATGATGTCTGGTTGCATTCGATTATTGGACATACGATTTAGTCAAGCATTGCAAATGTGAGTTTCTTGCTTGGTTGTTTCTAAAGAACATTAATAGCTTAAGATTGAGCTGTTTTGTCTTTGGTGTATGTTTTTGTGTGAGTCAAACAATAATTTAGTAGGTTTTTTTTTTTAAAACTCCACTATATTGTGAAAAGGTTAGTGCTGTTATGCAGTTTGAAATTTAGATGATAGTCATACTGGGAATTTAGTACTGCAGTTAATCTACCATCTTATCTTTGGATTGGGGGAAAGAAATTAAGCAGTAATACCAGGAGGATGTTTGTCTGGTGACCTGGAAATTGAAGCGAGGAACTTCCTGCTGTAAGGTAAGAGTGCTAACATTGTGCTAATGAAATGCCCTTGTTTATCAATTTATATAGCACTTTTCATGCAATCTAATTGCAAATGTCTATTCATCCATCACTGTTTAAAATGTTTGCGTTTGGTTAAACCTCTTTTTGTAGCCGTGGAAAGATGAGCTGTTCCAGAATGTAGTCCAAGATCCAGAGTGGCATTACAGGGGCCCAGCAGTCCACAAGGTCCACCATCGGTCCTACGTTCCTGGGCTGCCACTGAGCCACACATCTTCTCAGCACTGGGACCCAAACCTCCCATACCACCCTGTAAACGGTCAATAGTTTAATTCATATATATATATATATATATATATATACATATATATTATATACACACATACACACACCGTGATAACTCATGACTTTACCAATGCTTTGCTTCAACTAACAGCACAAAAACTCCACAGATGAACTACATTTTATAGTAAAAACCCCATTAGGAATGAAAGCTCTTAAAACTACCATCTCATTGGCACAAAAATATTTTAATAAAATTATTTGATTTTTTTTACATTATTTTGAATTAATTATTTAATTATTAACTTAAAAAAAGTAAATAAGGCAGGAAAAGAGTTCTATTATGGCGCACCTGTGGTAAGGATCCATTTGGGTTGGGTCAGGTGTATTATATGAAGAATATTGAGTGTCCTCCAGAATAGCCCTCCACTGACCTACGTCTTCTAAAGCATATGAACAGTCCTGCAAGCAAAAATACAAGAAATGACGTTAATTGCATGAAAACATATTTCCTCTCAATGTTTTTCTGTGTGAATTTTCACCTTCAGCGGGTCCCAGTTCCTGAGTTTCTCCTTCAGTCGAGGATGTACCACTGATACAGCGAGATCAGAGAGCCCCATGCTTTTATACTCTTCATAGAAATGTGTCTGAAGCTGCTGGAAGACCTGAACACAGTCTTCAAGGCTGAGTGGAGGGCTGTCACCTGCACCGGCCGCTTCCAACTGTTCAACCAGCTCAAGAACGCGTTCCAGCCGCTCTACAGCAGCTGACTCCTCGCTAAGCCTCGTCTCCAAGACACTGCTTTCATGCTTCAGGGACACGACTGTATCCTTTTCGTGCTGTAACCTCCGAGCGCTCTGCACACACAGTAAGGTCAAGACACTGAGTCCACATTCTAAACCAATCTGAATATTATAACTGCATTCCACTGAAAACTAACAGCTACATTCCATCAGGTAATTCCATTAGGTCCAAATAGAACCACCTTTTTTGGTAATTATCACAGCTTATACATTGGTACAAAAGGCTGTTCTGTTTGTTATCTTGTATTAGTGTATCATAAATTCTGTGGTGAGTTTAGGATCATTATACTATTATAAAAGCACTTATCTTCAGCTTGCTTACACATTTCAGAATTACATTTCATAGCCTACCTCTCTCTGGTTTATGGTTATAATTTTAATTTGCTTGGCAGCGGTTTGTGACAAGGTTTGGGGGTTAGACTTTTAAAATACATTAAAAAACATAACACCAGGCCTTTCCTGCAATTCACTGAACAAGCCATAGACCCAACAAGCTAATTAAAAAATGAGACCTTTAACATTTTTATTTAAAACCTCAGCATGTTCTTTATTATTTTAACATTGTAAAAATAATACTTTAATCCTGCTTAAAATTTAGCATGTTTCACCTTTTTGAAAATCACTTTGTTCTATTTACTTCAATAAGTTTAGCATAAAATCACTATAGAATTTGTGTAAAATGCTGCTTTCCAGATAAAAATATGAAATTCCACTTAGCTTTTCTTAACTAGCTTTAATTGCTTTCCTGTAACAGCTACATTGCTAGCCAGGTGGTTCATTAGCATAATTACATGAGTCATAACAAACTATTTCTTCTCATTCCTTAATATCATCACAGTACCAGTTTGTTCACTAGTTGCTTTTCACCTCTGCATATGCTAAAAGTCAGCTTTCACTTGTCTTTTTTTCTAATTCTTACTATCGCTCATTATTCACATTCGAATCTTGCTACCGATTACTGCATTTTCATGTTAATTGTGTGTCATTTTCGGTTAAAACACATCAAGACACTTCTCCGACTTCATGATTAACACCGAAACTGCATAAAGAAGCCCCCTCTACTGGCATACAGTATATAGGCTCTGCAGGCTAAGTGGAAATGGTTATAAATTTCAATGGAGTAATATATTTAAACAAGCCTTGTACAATGTGCTTCTCATAGAACTTCTCACTCGCTCTTTCTCATTAAAACTAAAAAAAAATTAGTAAATGGTGAAATGCATTGAGAACAAAATAACATAAAAATAATCAAAATTATTATCCCATGGAGATCTCGATTTGGAATCATACTTAAAATTAAAGTGGAAAATCAAATGACAGGCTGATACGTCAGTGGAAATTCCCAAAGACAAGTTAAAATGAGGCTCAGTAGTGTATGTGGCCTTCTTGTGCCTGTATGACCTTCCTACAACGCCTGGGCATGCTCCTGATGATGTGTTGTGTGGTGCAACATGGTGATGTCCCAGATGTGCTCGATTGGATCCAGTCCATAGCAACAATGCTTTCATCATGCATGACCTGCTGATACACTTTAGCCCCACGAGGCCTAGCATTGTCATGCAACAGAAGGAACCCAGGGCCCACTGCACCAGCATTGTCCTGAGGAATTTCCACTGAAGTTGGATCAGCCAGTCATTTGATTTTCTACTTTGATTTTGAGTAGGATTCCAAATCCAGACAATAATTTGGGATAATAATTTTGATTTACATTGATCATTACTGGCTCTTACTGGTGCAATGTGCAATTAATGAAGATTGGCCACCAGGCTGCTCCAATTTAGCCATGAAACCTCCCACAC
>JAOUQT010000016.1:7128472-7142936 GCA_025769995.1 Xyliphius kryptos | reverse complement strand
AACTTTTACGCAGACCGTCATAAGTAATCTGTTTGCATAACTTAAAAATGGTTTGTTGACTGCCTGCAATTTTAATCCAGCTTTTCGTTTTTATATATTTTCTGGTTAGTGCTGCTTGACGATACATTTAAAGGAATATATTTAAAGTGAGAAAAAAAAACCTTCTAAACAAACATAATATTGTCATTGGCTTTTGAAAACGCACCCATATTTTTCCATCTTATTCTGTTTCATATGCCAAACATCAAGTCAGTCAGTTTGAGGAAAATATGTAGCAGAATATCAGTTATTTTTTGCAACTACTTTGGAGTTCAGGACTGTTATAAACTTGGATACTGCTGCATTAAACTTTTAAAGATTTTATATGGAGGGCTTTATTAATAAACCTTGCATGCTTTGCTTTTTCATTGTATTTGCTAATCCTTATAATTTAAACATACTAATCACGTAACAATGTGCATAACTTAAGTTGTTTATCACTTTAAAACATAATCCATTATTCCTCACTTAAAATGACTTCATTTTCTTTATGCCAACATTATATTTTTTATTGTACTGAATTTACAATGTGCTATAATAAAGATATTTGTGAAATTCTGTTCATTCTCAAGTAACATATCACAGCCGATTTTAAATTTTTAGTGTTTTTAATCTGCAATACTGTCATGTACTTTCCATAATTTTTAGCATTGCTGGTTATTATAATGTTAAAATATTTAATATTAGAATATATTTGACTCACTTGTTTTGGTAGTTAATTAAATGTGTCATTAAGTACCAAATAAATTTATTTTTTTGTGAACCATATTTTACTTTTTAGTAGAATTAAAACACTTTGTGGCTAAAATGAGTTCTATTAAATAGGCGCAAACGGATTGAATTACTGTACAATCTAATGACTATGTGTAAGAAGTCTGAACATTTATTGTTATAGCATCAAAATTTTCTTTTCACTGTTGTCCCATCCAGTTTTAGAGCATTGACTTGTCACATAGCGGAATATAACTTTCTTGTGCAAGAAGAAATATTAGTGTATCTAGTTCAAACTAATCTATGTAGTCGTTTAACAGACACTAATTCATAGCGCATAGCATCGTTTCTTCACTGAAGGTGAAGTTAGGTCAGCTGAACTGCATTATTTATCATGCTTTGCTGATCTGGTTTCACTGCTTAGATTTTATGCTCATATCTTTTTTATTTTTTTATTCATTATCTTCCGCTTAATTCTCTACTGGAGTCGTGGTGGGGTTCCCCATGCCCACCAAGGGAAGAACGTTTTGGCCGCTGGGCAGATACACCCAGGACAGGGTGCCAATCTATTGCTGGCAGACTCGCTCACATACAATACATTTCACACACAATACATTTAATTTACCTTGAATCCATGTTTTTGGACTGTGGGAGGAAACCCACAGGGAGAACATGGGGAACCAAACTGGGAATCCCCAGCGCTAAAAGGCTAATGTGCCAATCACAAAGCCAATTTATTTAATCTTTATTAAATACATAAATATCAAGTACTTTCAGAAGTGTTGTTACTGATCTTTTTGAAAGTCTAATTTTCTTGTCTTTAGGCAGGTCATGTAGTGACTAATTTCCAGACATGTATTCCTTTCTAAAGATGTCTGTCAGGATCTCCCTCTGTTTTATATTAAGTATTGCATGCATATTACTATAATATAATACAAAATGTTGGGAACTGACTTAAATATACTTGAGAGTCTGTGTGAAACACGCTCACTATATCATAACCCACCTGTAGCTTTTTGTAATGTAGTCCAACATAATGTGCGGCTAATCAGCATACTTGTGTAACCTACACTTTCCTAGCTTTAAAAAAAGATAAAACACTTGGGCATGTACTTTTTGTGTTTGTTGGCAAATTTGTGGTGAGGGACGCGTGTAATGTCTTCTTGCTTTACGCAGTGTGTAAAGTGTACTTCGGTAGCAAAGAGTTGGGAGAACCATAATGGTAAAAAATAGATAAGCCAAGGCTCTCTTTCTACATTGTTGGCTACAAATTACCTAATGTGACTTGCTACTGTTTAGAGTTAAAAATTATGACTGGGGGTCAATGATAGTTCCAACTTGGTTTCCTAACAGTGTGTGTGCTGCTTGAAAGTTGTCCAAGACTCTTTGTATGCTTGTGGTGGTGTTTTGCGTCAGTATTGTTAAGCATGGTTTGATAGTTTGTGAAAGATGTGTGAAGGCACTCAATCCCCCAACTAACTCGCATGGGTATGAAGTTTAAAAAAAATCTCTAGTCAACTTGAGTACCTTTATGTTTTTAGCTGCTGCAGCAAGCTCTGCTGGCTCCCAGCCAAAGGCTAAAGGGGCCAAGACTGGCTCCAAGCCAGCTACAACTCACGCTTCTGCACCAAAACCTGTCCCCGTGGGTCGCAGGAAGCGTTCCTCTCAGTCTGCTTCAGACTCTTCCCCTACTTCGCCCAAAACAGCCTCTGGCCCCCGAGCCACCCCACCTTGTTCTCCACTAGCTTCTCAGTCATGTGCCACAGGAGTGGAAAAAGTAGACACAGCCGCTCCTAAGGTTGTAAAGGTTGGAAAACAGGCAAAAGGCAAGAAAACTGATGCATTTAAACCTATAGAGCCCCAGCAAGTAGAGAAAACCACTCTAGTTTCTTCAGAAGCTAAACCAGTAATTGAGCCTGTTATTGCAGCACCCGTTAAAGCTTCAGCACCAGTAGAAGCAAAACCTGTAATGGATGAATTTTCTTCCCCAGCTACTCCTAAAGTAGTCAAAGCAGAAGTAGAAAAAGTTGCCTCAACTGGTAAGGCTACTGACCCTGTGGAGCAAAAACAAATAAAAGTTGAATCAGCTGCACCAGTCAAATCAAAACCAGTAAAAGGTGCTGCACCAGTGGAGGCAAAACCAGTAAAGGATGAAGCTCCAGCGCCTAAAGAAGCTACAGGTAAAGCCAAACCAGTAAACGATAAAGCAACCATCTCAGCTTCTAAAGAAGCTCTAGTCAAAGCCAAACCAGTAAAGGAAAAAGTGCCTGCTCAAGCTCCTAAAGAAACTCCCAAGGAAGCTCTGGCCAAAGACAAAACCGTTAAAGAAGATGCCCCAGCTCCTAAAGAAGCTCCCATTAAGGCCAAACCTGTAAAGGAGGACGTGCCTGCTCCAGCTCCTAAAGAAGCTCCCGTTAAGGCCAAACCTGTAAAGGAGGAGGTGCCTGCTCCAGCTCCTAAAGAAGCTTCCGTTAAGGCCAAAACCGTAAAGGAGGGAGTGTCTGCTTCAGCTCCTAAAGAAGCTCACGCTAAGGCCAAACCCGTAAAGGAGGAAGTGCCTGCTCCAGCTCCTAAAGAAGCTCCCGTTAAGGCCAAACCCGTGAAGGAAGTGTCTGCTCCAGCTCCTAAAGAAATCCCTGTTAAGGCCAAACCCGTAAAGGACGTGCCTGTTCCAGCTCCTAAAGAAGCTCCCGTTAAGGCCAAACCTGTAAAGGAAGAACCACAAGTAGCAACTACAACTAAAGATGCTATTGCAGTGAAAGAAAAAAACATTAAAGTTGAGGCAGCTGTTCCAGTTGAAGCAAAGCCACAGGAAACTAAAGCATCTTCCTCTGAAGCCCCTGTGGTGGTTAAAGTAGCCCCCAAAGCCAGTGTTCCAAAATCATACTCTGAGGCTGTGGCATGTAGCCCACCCAAAGTTGTGGATGCACTAAAGGTTGCCTCAATTGCCCCTGCAGTTGTGCCAGAGACAACCCCTGAAGTTTCTGAATCTATAAAACCTACTGTTTCTTCCCCACCACAGAGTGAAGGAAAGCCAGCTTTTGTAGCTTCTAAAGCAAAGGCAGATGCTTCAGAAAAGAAGGCTGATGTAACTTCATCTATTTCAGCTCCACCACCGTCTCAGTCCTCCATTTCAGTTTTAGAAGAGGATGACGACCTCCCACCTCTAATTCCACCAGAGAAACCTTTCACCATGCCTGTTTTCCAACCCCAGCCTGTTCAGCCTCCACCAAAAGTAGCCCCTGTAGTTTGCTCTGCCATGCCCCCAGCTGCTGCTCCCAAAGCCCCCTTAGCCCCTCCTTTAGCTAAGCCAGTCCCTGCTTCTGCTCCTGTCAAAGCTCCAGTCAATGTGAAACCAATCAACAATGATAAGGGTATCGTAATCTAATTTTGTCAGTTTTAACTCTTGTACCTACAGGATGTATCTGCATTATGGATTGAAATGATTCAGTAAAATTTAAGTTTATTACTTTTTGGAATTGACATTTAATTAAGGCGAGTGTCTTTATATGTTTAATTGTTGTTTTCAGTTTGCTTGTACTTGGTGGCTAATTATTTTAGAAGTGCAAACACCAGGAAAAATGGCCATATTGCTTTAAGTGATGTTTAAGACCTTTGTTTTGAATTTCATGTAAAATGTAGCCTAAGGAAAATATATATATATTTTTTTTTTAGAAAGGCAGGGCAGTATTAAAGGGAAGATAGTGACTGATCTTAAATCATGTCTGACAATTCCCAAACCTAGAATTGTTAAAGCGGGTTGTTTAATAAACATTTCATTGTTTTTACCCCCTACTAAACAGTTTTTAATATGTATTTTTTGTGGAAGTTTTAATATTGCGTTCTCTATTAAAGGGTCCGGCACAGAGTCCGACAGTGATGAGTCAGTTCCTGAATTAGAGGAACATGATTCTGCACAGACACAGACACAGGCACAGGTAGGCAGAATAAAATGGTAATTGGCCTGTTTACTGGCTAGCCCCTATGTAGTTTTACTTTAGTAACACAACTGTTCACTTCCACAGCTTGCCGCTGCTGCAGAAATTGACGAGGAACCTGTCAGTAAAGCCAAACAAAGCCGAAGTGAAAAGAAAGCAAGAAAGGTGAGCATAGTGATGCTGCAGCTCAAAAATTTAACTTGTGATGTGATTGTTTAAAACAGACGAAATCATGAAAAAAAGGGTTCAGGGTTGCCAACCATAAGCCTCAGGTTTCCATCTAGGTCAGTCCTTCTAAATCAGACATGTCCAAAATCCGGCCTGTAAAGACCAGCATTTGTAACATTTTGTTGTTCAAAGTCTGTCAGATTCCAAACATCCCACACCTTCTGTCTTAAGTGTTATTTATGGCTTGCTGTCAGAACAAGTAAATCATTTCTAAAAATTTAATTTTATGATTTACCACATGATGGCACCATTCTAATATTTTTCTTCCTCTGTGGCTCTGAGAATTAAAGACATGCTGTCAGTTATTCAAGGGCAGCTGAGGCTTGGCTTTTGATTATTAGCCTGCAATGAAAACGCCAATGCATCTGACATCTAGTGAATTTTGTTTTTAAGTGAATGAATGTGACCGGAGCTGCTTGACCTTAAATTTAAGGTATTCTATACAGATTGTTCGGTTACCTGACTCCAGATAAAAAAAAAATTGTCTTAAGAGTTGTTTAGTCCTGAGAGGCTTATATTCAGTGTTATTGCCATTTGCAAAGTAAAGGTAATTGTGACCATGAAGATTGTTTTATAACTGTGTGTTTTGATAAAGCTTTTGTGGTGAAAAGGGAACTACTGACCCCTAGACATTTATTTTATTTAATTTGACCCTCATTGCAAAATGTTTGAATACCCCTGTGCTAAATTGATTATTCCAAGGATTTGAAAAAGTGGCTTTCAGAATTTTGAAATAAGTTCTCCAGATGTGGTGTAAAAAAATTGATGTGTTGGGAAATTTAGGTCTTTTTGAAATTTAAGTTTTGATTTATAACAATGGTGGGTTTTTTTATTTGTTATTTTATTTATTTATTTTTTTGCTTTTGTAGTTATTAAAAGGGGCAGCCGTATAGGTGTGTTACCCTCCAGTTTATGTCCATGGGCAGTTTATACCTTCTAGTTTATTCAGACAATAACCCAAAGATGGGGCTGTTTTCTTGATAATATAGAAATTCATTTTTTCATTCATTATCTTCCACTTATTCCTCTATTAGGGTCGGGGTGGGGTTCCCCATGCCCATTCAGGGGAGAACCTGTCAGGTGCTGGGCAGATACAGCCAGGACAGGGTGCCAATCTATCGCTGGGCACACCCTCACTCACACATCCACACACTATACAGGGCAATTTAGAGCATTCAATTTGCCTGGAATCCATGTTTTTAGAATGTGGGAGGAAACCGGACAAAACCCACGTGTATAACGGGAGAACATGGAAACCCAGATCAAGATTCAAACCGGGAAGGGGAATGTGCTAACCACTAAGCCACCGTGCCACCCTTATATAGGAGTTTATTGGCAAAAAGTCTGATACTACAAGTAACAATACAAAACATATATTCTTTATTTGAACCTTCAAGCCACACATCTCTAAAAATGAAAAAAAATAACACAGCATAAGCTTAACTTCAATGCTTAAATGTTTCTCTAGGCAATGTCCAAACTGGGTCTCCGACAAGTGACAGGAGTTACCAGAGTAACCATCCGCAAGTCCAAGAATATTTTGTTCGTCATTACCAAACCAGATGTCTACAAAAGCCCTGCTTCAGACACTTACATCGTCTTTGGCGAGGCTAAGGTACGGTTTTGCTTTGTTCTGGATTGAAGCAGAAATTGTGCACAATGTAGAATGTAGCTTTATTTTTGAACTGTTTCTTTTTGTGATGACTTAACAGTTTGACTTTCGTTCATCTGAGTCTGATGAAGCCAAACTTTCTGTTCTGAAGGGAAATTATCATAAAATGTTAAATTTGCTGTCTGTAGCGTAAGATATGCCTTGATAATTGACTAACGATTTTACTTTTACGGTTTGTGGATCAGATCGAGGACTTATCTCAGCAAGCACAGTTGGCAGCAGCAGAGAAGTTTAAGGTCCAGGGTGAAACCACTTCAAACATACAAGAAAACACACAGACGCCTACAGTACACGAGGAGAGCGAAGAGGAAGAGGTGAGCGCTTCATTCTGTACTTTTTTGTGCTGAATCTTGCTATTTTTATGAGAATATGTTTAAATGTCTGCGCTTTTATTATGATACCTTGTAGGTTGATGAGACCGGAGTGGAGGTTAAGGACATTGAGCTCGTTATGTCACAAGCCAATGTTTCACGGGCAAAGGCTGTTCGCGCACTTAAGAATAACAATAACGACATTGTCAATGCTATTATGGTGAGTGAACAGTTACATCATGCAAATACACTGAAATATTTCTGTGATGATTTAACAGCATGACTTTCGTTCTTCTGAGTTTGCTGAAGCCAGTATCTGTTCTGAGAAGCATTAATTATTTAAAATATATTCTTTTATTTGGTTTGTTTTGGATTAATATAATTTCTTTCTTTTTCTCTACAGGAATTGACGATGTAGATTAAGGTCAGAATGGTACAGCATGAAGTGTTGCTGAATTAATCTACATTATTTGTACAATTTATACCCAAGAGAAATAAAGTTGTGGCTTGACAAGTGTCTGGTCTATTTAATTGATGCTATGGAATCTACGACCCAAACACGATGCGTAGGTAGTGTACTGTCAGGCACTGTTCATACACTCACTGCGACCCAGATCTCATGTAAAAGTAACCTGAGACTGTAGGTCAGAATCTAATTTTTGGAGTTAGTGGGGACAGACATTTAAAATCCTTTCCTGTTGCATCTGTCAGTGTTTACTGTCCAAAAAAATCAAAAGCATACCTTGTTACAAGATTTACAATATAAGTGGACTTTTAAGTGTAGAAAAGCGATAGTTGTGTAATTGGCTCTTCAGTGGAGTGTGTAACAAGCGGAGCACACTAAAGAACAGATGGGTTTGTCATACTGTTGGCTTTTTTTTTTTTTTACTCCTTTTGAATTTCCTTGTAATAATAATTGATACAATTTATTTGAATGTCATGTGATGAGTCATTCTTGCACTTCAGAAAATACTTGTGGTTTATGTTTATCAAAACTAACAAACACTTTCATTTACAAAGGCTATGCACAGGTTGACCTTGATCTGTTTTCCAGATAAGAGATGTATTACTATATGGTGGAATTGGCAAAAAAATCATTTTCTTTTTTTTTTTTTTCTTTTTTACTTGAACCACAATTTGCTTTTTAAACTTGCTTTTTAGTATTTATACTGTAGTTTAACCCTCATTACTCCAGGGGATTTTGTAACAATGCTGACCTTGTTCTGGAAAATTGTCAATTGTTTTCCAGGCCTGGAAAGTGCTGAAATGGTTGAAACTCTTAACTGCATTTACTTTACAATAAATATCTATCTCACTAAATAAATTCACTTAAAGAAAAAATTGCCGAGCGTAAAATATAATAGGCTTCGCTTGCGCTTCCACGTGTCGCTTCGGCTTGCTCGTTAAGAGTTTAGGCTTTGAACTCCGTGGAGCTGCTTTGTGACAATACACTGTTGTAAAAAGCGATAAAAAATAAAGAACTTGAACAACAAATTCCAGTTAACTAAAACCCCTGTCTTTTTAAGTATTCTGTTCAACAATCAGATGTAGCTCTCTCTGCGTCAGCTCAGTGTGATTTAAAATGTAGCGGATTGTCAGACATTGCGAGTTTGAATCCTGCTTGGGACAGTTACAAATCACCAGAAAAATCTAATAGTTATATCTGAGTATTTTAATATTCATATACAATTATATGTATATGAACAGTCCCTCTTACTGTGATTATGGTCAGCCCACATGAACCAGGTCTGCATCTGTAAATTGCTTCCAACCTTACCTTTTAACGTAACACTAAGAGCAGTTGGCTCATGAGAAACCAGCTCTTTTTGCCCCCAAAAGCAACCTAGTTTTACCCTTGGGATTTTTGTTTTTTTTTATTAAATAAGACTAAATATTTTTTTAATTCAATAACGTAAAGGAAGAGTGAGCGATAAAGAAAAGCATCTCTCGGAAGGGGAGCCGACTCCCAACTGATTCAAGGAATATGTTTATTTTAAGTTATTAACTTTTGCTTTAATTTGTTTCTTCTTCAAATTTGAATTTGTTTACATAAACCTATACCATTTCTTGCAGTGTGATAAAGAGCAAATCAATCATTTTTGAGTATATGTATGTATAAATGCTCTTAGCTCACCCCCAAATTTGACATACTACAGTAACTGCTCAATCAAATGTACAGGGTCAAATGTGGCGAAGATAATTTCTATTTAAACTGTGAAACTGACCACAATAAATCCATAATTTTTGCCATTTTCCTACTTGGTAAGTACTATTTTTCATTTTATTTCTAAGTAGCATAGTTACTGTGAAGAATAGTTTTGTGATGTATTGATTAAATCAGTTGTTGAATCAGTTATTGTTGAATCAGAGTGTTGAGAGCTCACCATTTCTATCTACCACAGCTGAAAGGTAGTGGAAAAACTTGGGCCTTTCCTTTGGCCAGTTAAAGTACTCTCTGTAGGTCTTGACACCCTTTGTTTGTCCGTACTGTGCTCTGTTTTGTTTGCAGTATGTGAATTGTTCTGCTTGCACCAATGTCCTGTGTTGCACCAGGTTCCTGGAGGTACGTTGTTTAAATGTAGTATTGTACTCATGTATACAGCTAAAATGACAATCTCTTAAACTTGCACTTGACATTTGTAGCTTAGCACGAGTATGATGATTGTTGTCACTCTCAATCACATTAGCTTTCTTCATCTATGCTTGAACTGTAAAACATTTTCTAGAAACTCTTGACATGGAAACCACTAAATATAGAATCCTCATGATTTGATGGCCATGGGCAGCTTGTCCTGTATCATGTAAGGATCGGTCCATATGTGGTGCTGCCTGCTATCAAAGGAACCAATTGAATTACATTTTGGGTCAGCTTGATTTACAGCCCTTGCTTGGCCACAGCAGTGGTCAGTGTAAACATGCTCTGTGGAATAATTAAAGGAGTTTAAGGGCACTTTGTACCAAGTATGTTTTAATTTCTAAAACGTTGGAACACAGTAGATAAGCTTTAAGGTTAACAATTACTTGATTAAGAGGTAGAATACAATGTAAGTGGGTAAGATCTCCTATTTGCTTGCTTATTACGGTCACTTTTTGACTTTTGTCCATATAATTTATTAAGACCTAAGGAAAGGACACTAGAGCCAGCTTTGCTCCATCTTTGCCCAATATGACTATTTCTTCATACATACATGCAGGTTAAACTTCATTAGACATAGTCAGATAGGTCAGCCTATCTTATTTATAAATGTCCGTGTTGCCTGTTTTTTTTTTTTTTTTTTTTTTTTTTTTTTTTTTTTTTTTTTTTTTTTTTTTTTTTTTTTTTTTTTTTTTTTTTTTTCTTTCTCCACAAAGTGATGCTTGCTATGTAGCCTGTAAAGAGCTGCCATGGTGCTTTTACAGATATGTTTTGTGCTGGAGATGTCGTTGCCGCTGTCAGCCGGTTGGCATTGAAGCAAGATTAGTTTATCCCACGTGGTTGAACAGTTTGTACACAATGTCAAGGGCAAAAAGCCAATAATTTCAAAAGCAGGGCCCCCCATCTGCCATGTGACCTGCTGGAACAGGTTACTATAAATAAAGGTTAACCTAAGCAGTCTCAAAGTCTTTGGAAACATTTATACAGTGTAGGCTGCTTTCTAATGAGAGGAAAGTGCTTCTAGTACTTTAAGTAAGTCTTGATATAACTAATTTAAGTGGATATTACTGGTGTTGGAATTTGGTGAAGTGATACTAGGGACGCATGCACACAATTTTCTGTTGTAAAGCGTGTTTGAGAAACAACTGTATGTATTTCTCCACAAATTTAATCCTTTGTTCTTAAATCTATTTTATGTATGGTGTACATATATGTAATGTATGTGTTTGTTTGCATATATAGTGGGAACATGTGATCCAGTCACATGGAAGTTTGTGCATTCATGCCTTTTGCTTTTTTCTCCAGGTTCAGATTTGTTCATGTTTCCAGTTTTATTACTCCTCTGCGATAATATATTTTTAAAAAAGGGACCTACTATCAACTGCTTTTTTATTTTTTTTTAAATTGGCTTCATGAAGCCCAACTACTCATACTTGCGCTGCCATTCTTCAGTCTGTCCTATTTTACAAAATTCCTCCAAAAGGACAAAGCAAAGGCCACTGAGAATCATCTGTACAGGTCTAAAGCATGATGTCGTACTCTGCTGGTTTCAGACACCTCACCCATTTTCCACTTCAAGCAGGGAGACGTACAAAGCAGAGGCACCAATTGGAATTTATTCTGACAAAGGCGTTACCTTTCAGATGCCTTTGTTGCAGATGCAAATTAAGGATTCCTTCAAACATCTTTCACACCGCATCAACGTGTACTTTAGACGGAAAGAGTTGGCCGTTCCTACCATCTCCGGTCAGACTGCCTCTTCGCCTGCACAGAAAGATCATCTTGGTCAAAATCTTGAAGAAAAAGGTGTTCTGAAAGCTAAAGCAATAGAAGATTTTAAACGCAAGCATGAGTCCTATGTTGGCCAGTCTGAAAAATCACCTTCTTCTATAATGTATCCTGAAGTACAGTTGTTTCGTATGAGCTCGCTGGTGACCAGATTTGGTGAAAGCTACAGTTATGTTGCTGGTCATATAAACTCTGTGTTTTCCAAAAGTTTGCGAAATCAAGCTAATGCGGAGGAACCTTCTTCTGATGATGCCTTGAAGCGATGCAGGACAAAATCTCGAAGGATTTATAACCATGAACCAACTAGCAAAGACACTATGATTTCAGGAACTGGTAGTTCACATTATAATGCTGCACTACTTAACAAAGATGATTGCAGTTCCTGGGAGGAAGGGTATCTTCATTTTGCCCAACACATCAACAGATATTTTAAGGCAAAAGTAGCTGATCCAGTGACTGAATTACCACAGCATCAATGCACAAGCTCAGATATGAAACCATGGTCATACTATATAAAATATAAGAGTATTCAAGCTGCACCACCAAATGAGCCTGTTTTAAGTAGCAAGGCGCATGACCTCCTCCCTCTTAGACCAAAATCTCTTTTCCACCTGAGCAATCTCAGCACCCAATTTGGAGAAAATTATGCCTATATGTCCAGTCACATAAATCGCTACTTTAAAGGCTCTGCAGATACAGATGAAGAAATGGAGAGAGATCCATACAAAGGACAGGTTGAATATACAGTTCTGAAGAAGCCCGTATCTTTCATTCAGCACATTTTAAACTCCTTACCCATTCGAAGTCTTGACGGCAGCTACACGGGAAGCCCCTTAAGTAGTTCCACCAAAACAGTTCCTGCAACAGATAAAATGTTTGACAAAGTAGTAAGTTGCCATTTAGTTAATTCCTGGTTTAAATTCAAGTCGATTTAAGCAGACTCATGACTGTTAAACTTCTTTATAGGCAATAAGACAGCAGCTGGCAGAGGAAACAACTCGAGTTCTGTTGAACAAGTTGACGAAAGTAAGGTCTCGCTCAGCTATCAGCTCGTGCATAGAGGAGCTGAACTCTCACCTCATACTCCACCCAGCATGCAAGATTGTTGTGTGGCAGGTATGTATGTCTACCTCCAACACATTTATGAGTTAATTAGTGGATTTTAATGCAGATTATTAATTCATGTCTGCATTGGTTTAGGAAAAGTCAGCAATGAACATTCTGAAACGTCACCATATTTCTCGTACTGATAAGAAGCTTCAAGCAGCAATTAGAGAAACTCTGGCCTTAATTGGCTATGTGGATCCACTTAAGAGTTGTGGGATACGAGTGCTTTCCATTGATGGTGGTGGCACCAGGTACATTTACTTTACATACCTGTGCTTTTCAGAATATGAATGTAAAAAAAGTCTAAAGAACACCGTGAGGGATCAGGTTGGCAAGCATGATGTTACAGGTGGCTTTGTAACAGAAGTTCTTTATTTAGTTACAGGGGACTACAAAATATTGGGCCGCAGTTAACATAAATGAACATAATCTTGTTAAATTCAAATTAAACTACCACATTCATTCTATAAGGGCATATAGAAAAAAAGGGAAAAAAATAAACAACATCCTCTGGGGAAAAAAGAGACCACTGAAAACTGATCAGTTTCTCAGATTTTACTCTTTGTGTATATGTTTGAATAATATAAACATTGTTCTTTTATTCTATTCTACTGCCTCTAAAATTTCAAGCAATAATTTAGTATTTATTTTCAGAAAATGAGAAATGTTTAAAATAACGACCTCATATAATCATTTAAAGCATAACCCAACAAACCAATGATTTAAGATAAATGTCTTTACACATTAACAATAAATTTATCAACTAATTCAAAACCATTATTCATAATCAAACAAATATATCTTTTTTAACTTATCACAGTAGACAGAGAAATTTGTCCTCTGCAATTAACTCATCCGTGCAGTGAAACACACACACTGGTAAAGTGAGCACACTACCCCGGAGCGGTGGGCAGCCTTGTATACGGTGCCCAGGGAGCAATTGGGGTTAGGTGCCTTGCTCAAAGCCATAGTACTTGGTGGGACTGTAAATCGAACCAGGGACCTTCAGGTGGCAAGGCTGGTTTCTTAACCACAATCCCACAAAGACCCATATGGGATCATTCGGAATATTTATTTGCGCTAATTTCCTTGAATAAGTGTTAAAATTATAAAATCCACTGAACATTTAAGGGGTGATGGTTTTTATTTTTCAATATTCATATTTTGGAACATTTTTTTACAGCAATCTTAAATGTGTGATCAGTTGTTAACATACATTTGGTAATTACTGTGTCTCATCCTCATTTTATCTTCCGCTTAATCCTATGCTATGGGTCACAGAGGGGTTCTTCATGCACATCCAGAGAAGACCCTATTAGGAGCTCAGGACATACACACATACTGTACACTATATTGGGGCATTTTAGAGCAGCCATTTTACCTTGAATCCATGTTTTTGGTCTGTGGGGGGAAACCGGAGAACCCAAAGGTAACACCAGCAGACACAGGGAGAACATCCTAATTGGGAATCAAATTAGAGGTGGTCATGCTAACTACTAAACCACTGTGCTGCCCTCATTTGTGTGTACATGTGAAAACAAATAAGAATTACTGATGAAATTGATGGTGTAATCATTCTTGTTTTTCAGAGGTATAGTTCCACTTCAAGTTCTGAAGCAACTTGAGGCTCGAACAGGAAAACGGGTTTATCAGCTATTTGACTATGTGTGTGGTGTAAGCACAGGTAACAGAACAGCCAGTCACCACTTCAGTGAACAGTTTATTAATAACAGTAAATCATATATCCATTATTAAAATGAAATGTTGTAATCCAAAATTATTCTGGCCCAGATTTGGCCCACATCCCTTTTTTTCATCTGCAATTGCAACCCAGATTGAAAGCACTGGTTGCAAAATGAATGCACTATTTACCCCAAACCAGCTATATAATGTGGTAGTCTACCAAATTTTTACATCTTCAAAATGTGAATCAGATGTGTTTTTGAAAGTGTGGGGTATATTACTGTTTACACTTAAGAGTAATATCAGCCAGAATAGATTCACATCTGTATACTATGAGAGATGCTTTGTAATA